>JAPMAG010003138.1:0-10510 GCA_036584685.1 Rhyacophila sp. Rhy_31_5
TCTAAAACTCCTTAATTATCTAGAGATGACGTATAAAAATACTTCTTATATAAAAATCCAAAAACGGTTTTGACAGTGGTCTAAGTATTATTTACACTAACTGTTTTAACTGTTTATTCGACTGGACTTAAACTATGATTTTGAAATGTGATTTTAAAACGAACATTAAATTTAAATAGAATTCTAAAAAAACAGAATGAACAAAAACAGCCAACTTGATAACATAAAAATATCAAATTGAAGTATTCTATTCTCATTGTCTAATCTTTATTTCTGATTTCTTATTTTCCGCATTTTGTCATAATTTATATTTTTAGAACGTCTCGTGTTCTCAAATAACCGTTTTTTTTATTATTCATTTACCGTTAATATTATACTTAACCAATTAAGTGGCAGAAACCAGCTAACTCGCAAAACTTAAAACCGAGTTTGCTAAGCAAATGTTAGGATGATTTTTAAATATGAAAATGCAGACATATGACTATAATATGATCCTAAAAAACAAAGTCTTGATACATTTGAAAGAAATATTAATGTCCAATTATTGTTTTAAAACTACAGCTTGCCGGGTCGTGACATTATGTCTGGCATAGAAAACGTTAAAAAACGATATTTGCTTAATAAGTTATAAATAAATCAAGGATACACTAATGTTAGAAATACATAATCATACGTACCAAATGCAATTAGTATTATTTACTAACTAAGTACAAGTTATTATTTTTATCATATACATACATAATTTCAGTTAATACTTAATTATTTTCTTATTCATATACTTTTTTTACTGTTCATTCTTTCCGACGGCAGGTATTAATAATTGTAAACATGTTTAAAGTATTTTTTTTCTACATATAGTCAAACGCTTAAAAAACGAAGAGCCTTTTAGTGTAATTCAACTATACAAATTGTACAAAATCAATATATGGTCGAACTTGATTTATTACCTTTATACCGTACTTAAGATATTCCAAAGTATAATTGGGCCGCTAAAGGAAGTCTATGATATTTGTATCCGTAACGTTTCAAATGTTTTTCTTTTAATATCGGCTCTATTTTGAGGGTAAGGAGGCTCAGGGAGGTGGTGCTCACGTTATAACATAGGTGCGATGTATTTAAAATCAATGAGACACTTGAAGGAACTCGGAGGCACTCGACACTGTTGTCGCATTAGAAAGAAATGGATGTACATTGGACTCTCTTTTTACATAGTTTATTTTAGATGTAACAAAGTGGTACATCCCTTGCATGTACTTACTACTCTGTACTATGCGCATTACAGTGTAGAACGATTTTTACAATTTCAACGTTATTTGACCACTTGCATGGGTCCTTACGAAGAGTCGTACAAGAAACTTAAAAATAAAACAGTCACGTCGATTAATACAAAATTTTTCTTTAAATCCAGTAAATACGAAAATTTTACACAGACTCTGGATATATAAAGTGATGAAAACGATGTCATACGAGTACTATGCGTAAACGGATTGTTCTAATGTTTGATAGTGAATAAATAACCTTTATGAAGATTTTTTAAAAGTATTTTTTAGTAAAATGAAAATACAATAATCAATAATGAGTTTTTTATTTTTAAATCTTTTAATTTTTACGCAAGGAAACTTATCCACCATTGTTTTTCATTTTAGTATATTTTTTTTACGTTGTTTTTTTAAACGGTATTGCTTGGAACGTACCCAACGTGTAAAAAGGGTGTCCAGTGTATAACTATACGGTTCTAAGAAGATATCTAGAGTCGAAAGACTTTGGAGAATAATTTTTCCATTAGTCATGCAACTACGTAGATTATAACAGCGTATAATCATATTAATTGTCAATATAATAATATTTGATATTTAACGGTTTTGAACGGTTTCTATTCCAGCAATGTTTGCTTACTTTTATCAATACATGTTTAGAGCGATTAAATTTTCTCAAAGTTGCAAAACCTCCTATTGAAGTGTCGTTTTTTACCATAATCATATATTTTAATAAGCACTAGTGGTGTTTATGTATTGTATACGTTTTGTTTGCTTTGAACAAGTGTGTATTACCCGTGACTAATGGATTTCAAATATCCGAAGCTACTTTATAACTAAAATTAAATAAATATTAGAGTATAATGAAATTATATTAGTTATACTCAGAAAGTAGCACACATTTTAAACACGAGTTAAAATCTGTGTTACTATTTATATTTTAGTTTTGAAAATATTTAATTTTACAAACAACGCAAACAGTTGATTACGATGATGAACTCGTAAAATAATTTAAAATTACTTGGTAAAGCTCTATAATAAAGTGATTTATAATAAAAGACGAGAAATAAAAAGACGCAAAATTAAAACCACATTAAAATATTTCGATAAAGCCAAAAATATATTTTAAAGAGTAGATTTTTTTTTAATAAGTGTGTAAAATAAAAGTTTATTAGATGAGTTTTTATTTATGTATATAACTTTCTGTAATTAAAATGAGATATTTTTAGAAAACTTAAGTTATTATTATCAATTATTATTAAATATGGCGCTACAATCCATTCGGATCGACGGCCTACCGTAAAACCTCTCTTCAGGCCTTTCTTTCCAGTTCTCTTTCTATTCAGTCATTCATACAAAACATTTTTTCATCACTACTTATCTTTTTCCGCTTATCTTATTCTGGGGCGTCTGACGAGCCGAGTGACTACCGGAATTTCTTCAAACATCACCTTGAGAGTTCTAAATTCATCGCACCTCACAAGATGACCCACCAATTTGAGTCTCCTTGTTCTATAAGACGTTTATTATATTTGAACTAAATTCCTCGCCTATTATGTATTGTTATTTATCTACTTACCGTAGTTATGAGAATATATTGAAGAACACAAACAAAAGAAAAATACCTCAATAATATTTAATTTAACGTTCATGTCGATAAAATTATGCATTGTCGCCTTCGTAGGTGAGTGAATAGCGCATCTGACTCACAAGCCGAGAGTCTAGAATTCAAATCCCGTAGGCGGCGAAAATTGCACAAAGTTTTTTCATATGCATTTGAAACCATGGCATTGAACAGATTTATTTAACTGACAATTTATAATTACTTCTAAAAAAACAATCAAAATTATCTTCACATTGTGAAGATCCATACACTATGTCTAAATACACAGTGGCATAGCTTACTATATAGCAGTCATGTAATATTAGATCCCAGTTCGCTGAGCGGCCCTAAATCCATTAAAGGCCCACATAAAATGTTTACTTTAAGGCGTAGTGTGAAGAGAGATTTTCGAAAAATTTTAGCATGACTACATTATAACACGTCATTTGTTTTTTTATTTATTTACTTAGAAGTGAAAGCATAAGTATAAATATATAAAATACAGGGACTCTTCCGTAATTTTTGAATGTAGTTTTTTTAGCTTCGCCATTGCCAATATACGACTAACATTATTGAATGTAATTATAGTGATAATAAACTAATAGTTTTTTTAATTTATCTAAAAGCGAATCTTGGTTAAAGTATATTAATATAAACTGTGTCAATTTTTACATGCGATATAAAAACGAAAATGTCTGGGCGTTTAATTATGGAAGTTTTCTAAATTAAGTTTCATTCGTACGCGCTGGGTGTTTTTTACTGATATATTTTATTCTCGTAACATTAGGCAAATTTATGCGGAAAAATATATTTTTTATGATTTTACAGCCAATATAAATAATAAACGTTCACTACTAAAGTATTTTGCAAACTTAAATTGTTGAATCCAACTCTATCGCGCGTATTTTATCTTAAAAGATTCCTTTATGATATATTTTATGATGAGTGTTTTTAAACATAAATTTTTCTCTAAATATTGAAGAATATATTAACCGATTGTGTGCCAGAAACAAGTTAACTCTCACAACATAAAACGTAATTTGTTAGACAAATTTGAATATTTAGTTTGATTTTAAATATGAATACGCAGAAATATGACTACATATGATCATTAAAACTAAGTCATGACAAAGAAACATTCAATATACTCGTATTTTTAAACGAAATACTGTGAGGCTCTACTATTAGTTAAAAATTCACACTTGCCAGGTTATGACATGTCTGGCACAGAAGTGGTTATAATTTATTGATAGAGAGATAGTAGAAGTATATAACTTGCAATATACTTCTGCATATTAAAAAAAGGACTCAGGTTTTTATTATGACAAAAATATTGATTCATTTACTTTTACCAGCATGTTGAATTGTGACAAAAAGATAATTATAAGATAATATTACTTTTTTATAACTAATATAATTTTTTTACGTAATATTTTTTCAAGCATACTCGAAATATTTCTGGCTTGATAGGAAAAAAAATATAGAAGATTGTGTATTAAATAATTTATCTCAGTGTACGTAGTTGAGTATACAAATATACTAATTATTTTCTAATTTTGGTTTTTAATTGAAAATGAATCAAAGAAAAATAAACAATTGAATTCAACCCTACCACGTTTTGGTAGAAACAAATGCTTACACTAGTAAGTAAGTAATACAAGCTAAACTCACAGTTTTTACTAGACTAAGTGACTTCCGTTTACCTCCCCTAATAATTCTTTTATGTAGTTCCCAACCCATTTAATGCCTGCATTTAAGATATAATAATTTGTGTTTTTTAAATATTCTCTATTATTTTTCTTTATTTCGAGTACAAGATAATTTTACTGTTTACATGATATATTTGACTTCTATAGGTATTTTGTTGGTGTTGTTTTATTTGAAATATATTTACAATTTTTACTTTAATACAAATTATTTACCCATAACGTGGGAGAATTATATTTATAATTACGTATACGTAAAACATGTTGTTTTCAGCTCATGGTTTTAAAAAATGAATGTATTTCTTGTAACTAAATATGATACAAAATTCCAAAATTGTAAAATACGTCTCCTTGCTGTTCAGTTTTTTTATCAAGTGTTTTATCAAGAAAACTTTCTATAATTCTATTTATTACCCATTTTCAATCCAAGAAACAAAAAATGCAAAATTTTAGTTATTAACAAGATTAAAATGTACGAAACACTAATAAATAATTAACCAAATAAGTGAATTAACTTGCACAAAAAATTGTTTAGTTGTTGAAGAAAAATTACGCACATACTCGTATTTATATTTTCAATGTAAAATTATTATATAGAACAGACGAAACTGGTCTTAAAATTAAAAAAAAAAAAATTGTGGAAAATGCATTATGATTTCAAGCTTTTACTGGGTTAAAGAAGTAGCCAAGTTAATAGGTGTAAAAAGCGTTTCGCTGAAACATTCGTAGAGTGGCTACGCCATAATCGTAGAGCGCCTACGCGATTGCGATAGCGTAGCATTTCGTTTCAAACTTTCATTTATGTTTTCAGAGGCGTGTTGGAGTAATATTAATATTTAAAATATTAATAAATTGATCAAAAACCGATATTTAAATGTAATGTTAAACTCGTGCAATACGAAATATATCATTTTGACAATTAATAGTAAAATTGTGAGTTTAATGACGATTTGATAATGTATAGTACGAAAAACCATAAAAAACAGAAGAGAAAATTAAAACAGCATTCTTACTGTAAACCAAATACTTATTAGAACAATTTTTGAACAGTAGGACGTAACTTTAGTAAATAGTTTTATATGAAAACAAAAACTGATACGCTACATAAATAAAAGGCTTTTAGCAAGAAATCAATTTTCTTTCATTATTTTTTATACTAAGTACAAAATGGTACGACTCATTATATTTTTAAAAATATCATAATTTTATTACTGATTTATGCCATGATTGTTAAAAAACCAATACGAATCTATAAATTAAAAATGAAGTAATTATATCGCTATTCAGTTTTACAATTAAAATTAACAACATGATAACTCATACCTTTACAAATTAATATTATGAACTAAGTAGTAAGAAAAAAAAACGTTTTCTTATAAAATGATGTATTTGATATTCAACGTTGTTTTCTGGAATACATCACTTTATAATATATACCCAATACATATCGACCGTGCTTAGCCAAAATAGATTAACCCTAGCAAAACAAATTTTACAGGAGGCACGAAAAACGTGTTTTGATGAATTTTAGTTAACGTCACATTAACACAAACGTAAAGTGTGCGATGACCAATAAATTAGTGTTTTATCTGAAATTGGTAGAAGTTATCAAAGAAAAATCATTAAAATTGAAAGTTAGTGCTTTTCTTTTTTGCAAAAAACATAGTGAGTTGTTCTTTTATGAAAATCTAAAGATGAATTTCGATAATAATTTAGAATTTTTGGTTTGATTCCTTTTGGTAGAACTTGTATTTAGTCGTATATATTGTGATTGTCAAATTAAAGCACTTGTCAAACAACTGAGAGTTAAGATTTTTTGTCTAAGCATGGTTGATATACATTCAATACATGTGTTTTATTGAAAGCTGTTGACAAACTTATTGTTTTTATGTACAACAAGCAGTGAAAATATTTACTAGAAAATTGCTTAAAATAATTTTTACATAAAGTGTAAGATAGACCACAATAAACCATAATAACATATTTTATTTCATAGCAATTTAAAATAGTTAATCTTGTAAATAAATATACAAATCTAGGTAAAAATATTACACTTGTCGTAGATTTTTTTGGAGTAGATAAAATATGATTTTTTTTAGTTACAATTACTATGTCAGCTTTCAGTTTTATGTTTATTTGATAAGAGTTAATAGATTGATGTATAAAATGCAACACTTCAATATTATTTTCACAAGCCGTCCCTGGTGTAGCTTTTCCGCTACATTTTCCTTGTTGGAAACGTTGAAAACAATTTCCCTCGCTGTTCAATGGCAACTTTCCCGATAATAATAATTATAATTGGTGTGCAACGGTAATTTTTCCGGCCGGCCTCACAACCAAGTGGCCCTCAGAACTACGCGAAAACTCGACGTTGGGAAAAAAATCCTCAACTCAGTTGGTACAATTATAATTTTATTATTAGTGTTAATTTTACAAGACTTTTGATATTTTTATAGTGTTTTTCTTAGAAAACATGGTAAATTAAAAATATATAAAATTTTTACTTAAAAATCAAAATGTCAGCATAACTGCATTACAGTAACGTTTTAAGACATTAGGGGGTTTTTGGGCAGACTTTTTCCGGGGCTCTTGATTTGTTTTTAATATTATCCTTATATTTATTTATTCTAAGATATTGAATGCACCCTTCTATAATATTGTCTTATTTAACACTTCAATGAACTGAGTCTATTTGGAAAATTTAAGAAAAATACCCGAAACTGCAAGAATTTTTTAGAAAAATGAATCATAGAACCATTAAAGAATGTTATAGAATGCCATGGAATTTTCCACTATATTTCTCAAAACTACAAAGATTTCAAAGTATTCATACAAAAATCAAATAATAAATTCACGACTTTATCATCACTGGCACCTTCTGTTGTATAGATATTTAAACGTGAAGGATTTTTTTAAAATATGTATAAAAAAAATCTGTCATTTGATAAATTCCTGTTTTTACTTTTCTCTCTTTTTCCAATTTATCATTTTTTGTGAATTGAGCTCGGGGGCTCGATGATGGCTGCTTCACTTATACTGCACCAAAAATAAAGTGGCACTGTTGCATTATAGTATTACTAGAAATGCCTTGATCATTTACAAACGTTCATTAAAATCCAATACCAACTAATTTTTCTATGTTCTTTTCAAATAAGTAAATGTATACTTAAATAATTTCAAGCCATCTCGTTTTTCTAGAAGAGAAATTAGGCAATCTGTAAAAAATATACATGATTTTTCGACGCGTCTTTTTTTCTCTAGAAGATATTTTGCAGTCACTAATTTAAAGGGTCCTAATTTTCCATGGGGGCCCATAAATTGTTACGCTACGTCACTGAATACAAGTGCTCATTTTATAACTATCATATGCAAATTTC
Source organism: Rhyacophila sp. Rhy_31_5 (assembly GCA_036584685.1). Lineage (NCBI taxonomy): Eukaryota > Metazoa > Arthropoda > Insecta > Trichoptera > Rhyacophilidae > Rhyacophila > Rhyacophila sp. Rhy_31_5. Next base: position 7,943 of record JAPMAG010003138.1, read on the forward strand.
TATGTTAATTTTTCAAAAAAATTGACTTTTCAAGAAACGCAAAAAATCTAATTGTTTAGTTAATAAAAACAAATGGATGTTTTCGGCAAGTAACTTACGCCCACTGATCATTGTCAACATACATACAATGTATGACTGTTAACACGAGTTGCCCGTATCGGTCTATGGTTAATAAAGCATTGAATAAACTTCAAATGTCATTAGTAATAATGAAGTGCTTTTTTTCATGTATGCCTTATTGCATCATTATATTAAAAAATACAAGCGTTTTAAAAGATTTCCAAAAAATAGGCAATATCAACTAACATGTTTCGAAAAATCATACACCGCCGAGTAAACAATCTGTCACTTTTCATCAGTGTCAACAGCGTTTTTCAATTTACTTACCACGATACTTTTAATGGACTTACTGCATTAATTGTTAAAAACAAACATTTTCAAAAACGCGAAGCCAATCAAGTTGTTTTACTTAAGAAGGTTATTTTAAATATTTTTTGTTGATTTACGAGTATTATGTTTTTTTAAAGGAAACACAGTTTAAATATATTTAAAAGTTGATTTAAATAATTTAGTACAGTGCTAGTAAAAATACATTGTATTTTATAAAGATGATTCGTAATATTTCAACAAGGTATTTTTTCACAAATATAATTTACCAAATTTTTGATACTCTCAGACTGTATGCAAAAATAACTCTAAACCAAAGGTTCCCAAACATTTTTGCCCCGTAGACCACCTGTCGATTTTTTTTTCATCCGTAGACCCTTTTCTTACCGAATATCGAATTTTGGGGGTCCACTAGATTCAGATTAGAATTAATTTACGGTACTCCCTTTAAATCTCGTAGACCCCCAAATTTTTTTCTTACTAACGTGGACCTCCGGCAAGTTGAAATCGACCCTTGGGGGTCCATATAGACCACTTTGGGAATCTGTGCTCTAAACTCTACAAAATGACCTAGTTTGAAATTTCGAAAAAAAAATATAGAGATAAATTCAGAAATACTGTGTATGCGTAAGAGTGACAGGTACGAATTTTGGGATTTTGTGCAAAAGTTACAGAAGGATCTTTTAGTACATTAGCTACATCTAAAACACGAAAAAAGACTAAAGATGTGGTCAAGCTAAAATGGTATGTAAGCCTCTTTCATACTGAACCCTTATAATTTTTTTTATTACAGTTCATTAGGAGAAAGTTACTGATCTATAACTATTGTATGCAGTATAATATGTATAAAATAAAAATTATTCGAAGCAAACGATAAAATACTGAATTGAAACTGAAGTTCTACTTGGTAAATGATTGTACAAACTATGAGCTACTATTTCTCATAAAACCGTACACGATAATAGTATAGAGAGAAATACGTACGTGTGAAATATGAAGGAAAATTGCCGAAAGTGCAGTTCAAAATAATATTGTCATGAACATTTGGAATTATCTGGAAGCAATATATGTTGAATATTGTCATTTTAAGTATTGTGAGACTTTATTTTAAACGTGTATCTGAAATATATGTATTTTAAGAGGAATTTTAAAAGGCATCGAAGTTTTGTGTATTATATGATGCGTCTAGTTACAAAAAGCGATATAAGCACACTTCAATATTGTCGGCTAACGATGTTTTAATGTTTCAACGTCAAATTTTGTTTTATGTTAAGATTCTTTATTTTCACCGTATTAAATGTTTAAAATATAATAAAATAACGGCATTTATTACCTGATAAACTTTAAAGTGAAATAAATATTTAAATTCAGGTGGAATAAACCAGATTTGAAATATTCCAATGCAAGAACATTTTGTTTTTTATTTTTTTCATACGTTTATATTGGGTTATGGAGTATAAAAATATCAAACATAGTGTAAAATTGTGCTTAGATTGTGACCGTATATTTTCTCGATTTCAACAAAATGTGTTTATATTGCTTTTTGTAACTAAACGCTTCATATAGTATATAACATCTGTAAATAATAAAAACATAAAACTGTATTGAGGTATTGATTTAATCTGAAAATATCTTTATTTATTTTCACTAAAGTTAAATTGAACAAAAGTTCTGAGCAAGGCCCTTCTGGCCCCTTCTAACTCACCCTGGATGAAATGGTGTAATACTGTAAATTCGTTATTTTTAATAAAAGTGAAACAGTTATTACTTTTTAAAAAATGAGTGTGTATATTTTAAATATTGAATTCAGATATTTTACAAATTGATGACTTCTTTTGAAATTGTTTGTTTTCACTTAATTAAAATATAATATTGGTTTAATGATTATTTATTTTCCTTGAGTTACAAAACACATTCCAAAATAGTATTACAAAATCAAAGTTATTTATTCAAACGCAATTTTTATCATTTAAATTCTTCTCGCGTACATTGTTAAATATTTTCGTCATTTTATAGTAATAAAAACGAGGCGCTCATTCAATAAAATAATTAAAAGAAGTATGTTTTATAAAAATACTAGCTGAACCCGGCATGCATTGCAATGCACTATAAAAGAGTATTATGTTTTTATGTAAAAGAATATTGATTAAATTAAAACTCACTTTGATTATTGAAGTGCTT
>JAPMAG010003147.1:0-10501 GCA_036584685.1 Rhyacophila sp. Rhy_31_5
AAAAACATTGTTTGCCGAAAATATTGAAATGTGCTAATACCACTTTTTGTAACTAGACGCTTCATATATGAAGTAATAATATATAGTTATATGTTTTTAGCAGCATAAGTGGCCTATTGCAAATTACTAATAGTAAAGACTAATACAGCCCACTGTTGTTAAATATTAAATTATTTAAAAAAAACTTTTAGGGCACAACTCAAAAAATATTTCTAATTTGTTTTTTTAAACGCTATAGAAACCATTGAAATTAATGGGGTTTTTAAAGTTTTAAATTATATTTGAAATATATAAGCTATAAATGTGATGAGCAATTGCAAATAAATAAAGTCGTAAAAGTATCTTGAAAATTATTCCTAAGACTTCATGATAAACTTTGCTTGGTTCTATATATACTATGAAGAGCTATGAAAATTGCTACAATTTTATGTCTTTATACAAAAAATATGAAAGGTTTCATTAATTCAATAGCCTGATAGTATAGTAAATTATTTTCACTAAAAAAAAACAAGTTATGTAGAAAAAAATTAGTAATTTTCAGCCAATCGTTGTAGATTGTTTTACGTTTGTAAAAACGAGATATGTGTGATAAATTTCTCTGTATGCTGGGTTTTCAAGTAAATAAAGCAAAGTCCTTTATAGCCTGTATATATATATTAAGTTTCACGACTTTATCACCAGTATTTGAAGCTGCCGTTATGCGCAATTTTCTTCCTGATATCGGGCGAAAGAACCTTTGCTTTTATGTTAACCACTCCCGTGCATGGGATAGTATCGGTAATATTAAGTTTTCAGTAATTTGGGTTCCCGTAGAGAACTGGGGTCTCATGCTTTGCATGAATTCACTATATGGTAGCTACGCCACCATCTATTATCAAAGATATAGTCAGTTAATTAAAAACTTATAAGGTAACAGCAGAAAACAAACCAAATTAACAAGTTTTTTTATGTCAATTAAGAAAAAAAAATACTACTCGAGAATATATTGTGTGCTTAGAAACTGAGATTCAACAAAATCCAATAGAAAGTTCATACTTTTATAAAATATTAGCAAACGTATAGTTTATATAATATACATTAAGTAATCACCGGAATAACTATGCGAATCGTGGTTTTTTTAAGTCTGGTTTTTGCAAGGTGTGGTCAGGAAGGCCTTGCGCATAGTCGGGCCACGGCATGACGCCGGTAACGCCCGCCTATCGGTACTAAGGACGACAACTGGTGTTAACGCACTCAGCGCCGGAAAAGCTGTTTTCCTCGCCAACGAGATAGTCTATAATTATTATTGAATACAGGAAACTAGGCCCGAAGACATTTCGGTAATTATGAATGGGAAGGCCTACGTCTGTAGTAAACATTTGTAGATTTTTTTTATTATAACAATAATACAGTTGAGGTAACACGTAATCGTGCATGATATAAAATATGATTTTAAAGAAAGCAGTTTTTGATGAATATTTTATCTATATATTATTTTTTATGGCGGTATAACACTGTGGCATTGATATAAGTGCAATAAAATCTCCGCATCTTTAATTAGTGGATCGTCCTCGTAGCACTGCGAAAGAAAAATGTTTGTTAAAATAATGTATTCTGTACCATAACACCGGATTTATTGATATGGTTTCCCCATGGGTCAATTTCTAAGCTTTTAAAATAATTGTAGCGTTCTACAGTGAGCCGAAGGGTCTATTCCCATTAGATATACATACTAAATAACTTATAAAATGAGAACAGTAAAAATCTTCTGCACACTCTAGTGCACTCACACCAAAGAATTAGAAAGTTTTTTTCTATAACACTCAATGGTTTCTTGCGAAAAACTCTTCGTTCGTTACGCCAAGGTATACGTTTGAAAGGTTGTAAAGACATGGCTAATAATGGTAGGTTAAGCAATTGTACCGATATATAAACAGTAACTACGAGTATGAATCGAAATAAATAGACAAATTAAATGATTTATACGAAGAAAGTATTAATTTACAAAACTGGGAGGCTTTCTCTTTGCCATATAGAATCATCCACAATCGCCTATCAAATTTTCTTTTTAGAATTTTAGGATGTGTATAATGATTAATAAATAGAGATTTTAATTATTGAAGTGAACAGAATGATTTTTTTTATTTTTATAAAAAATACGAACAAAATAATCGATAAAAATTAGTTTTGTGTTTGCTTATACTTCTCGACACGCACACATACATACTGTGTCTGTACAAACTTAACGCACACATAAAGGTACGTGCACAAATACATGAATAATACTATATTTATTTACATTGTTTGCCCATAAAGTGTTTGTACATACATATATAAAGCGATTATCTAAGTTAGTGTCTCTACTACGGAGGTAATCTACAGAATGTCATAGTGAAATTATATCTTGCGACGCTATTTCCAGTGATATATTCAATTATGTTATAACTCTACTGTTATAGAGAAGAATATAATAAAAGCAATATTGAACTATGTTATATATTATCCGAGGAAAGCAACACCAAAACGACTTTGAACATTCATAGTGAAAAAGTGTAATTTTTGACATAGTGTAGTTTCCCTTCTAGGTACGGACGGATATATAGTGAACAAATCGAGGGCATAAGATCAAACAACGTTATTTGCAGAAATGCGATTTTTTTATTTGTGATAATATTATTTTACGTTCTTGGCTACATAATTGTCAAACAACGGTATCTCAATCTTTTCTAGTTTTTTCCTAAATCATTTGTAAAGTTTAACGTTAATTAGATAAAGTTACCTTTGTTTAATATCAAAAGGCTGTATAAACTGTTAGCGTTCTTGCCACACAAAAAATCAAATTATCAAACAACAATAAATCATAACATTTGAATATCAGGTTTTAAATAAACATTTCCTTTGTTGAGTTCCAAGAAAATAAAAAAAACGTTTTTTGGCTTTCCTGTAAAGTTGCACTTTTGTAGATAGCGTTATTTGACTTTAAGCCCTCGCGAATGTAACGTTTAATGTTATATATTGACACCGCCCAATTGAGCAAGGAATATTATGCTCAAATAACATTTAAGGAGGCTTACGACAACATTTTTTTAATATTTTTCTTCGAAGAAGATTTTTATGCTGACAACCCTAATCAAAGATGGCGTAACAGAATACCGAGCGTCAAAGTGTCAAAATACAAGCGAATGGTCGCAAAGACAGTATAGATAGATTCTTTCATCGCGGTTCAAAAGGGAAATCTAAGCTGGGGCCGTTGCTCTGACGACACAAGTCGTCTCGATGCATTTGCAACATTGTCAATTGGCTAAAAAGTAAATTATCTAAATGTATAATAAACATAGGTACTAAGCAATATTTCATAACAAAAGAAAACTAATTTATGTATAGCTCTCTCCATCTTTCTGTATCTCTTCAATACTATATTAATAGCATAATGTGTCACGATTTTTTTCAGACTCATGAGTAGTGTGAATGTGAACTCTGCCATTCAGACTGATATACAACAGTCACCGAATAGTCAGTTGTTCATCGTTATGAAATGCACTAACCTGTCAATAGTGACAACAATACGGAAGGCAATAACTTTATTAAACGTAATAGATATATTATACATTCGTCAGATTGTGTTAAGATGGATTTTTAAAATATAAATTCGTCAGATATTAATCTATTTATCTCATACGGTTGTCTTTCTTCAGTATATTTTTTTGTTTTATTTTTACGGTATTAATGATTTTTTATCATTTGTTTTATATATAAGATTTTTATTATTGTGCATGATTTAATTCTTTGCTATTCCAACATTAGGGTGTCACTCTCGTAGATGAATGGATAGCGCATCCGAATCACGAGCCGAGGGTCACTAGTTCGAGTATTCAATAGTTCATTTGTATTATAGCCAGGACACGAACCCGAAACGGTTGAGCTAATAATTGACAATTATTACTCGTAGAAAAAACTGTCAAAACTAATCTTCAAATTGAGGAGATCCATATGCTTCGTTTTGGAATGGATATGGCTAAAAAAAAGTTTTTTTTAAAAATACCTTGATTTTCTATATATTATGTAAGGTGACCCGACAAAGGGTAAACATAAAAAATAAGAACACGAATGAAACAGAATGAGCAAAGAAAATATTTTGTGATAGAAGTATATTTTTAAAGCAAAAAAATAAAAACAAAAACATTACAATTATTGAATGTATGAAAAAAACAAGCAAATAAGTAAAGAAAATTTAAAAAATTCACAACATAAAATAAAATAAAGGTTAATTTCATAATTCAAATAAATAACAGTTTAAATAATGTCCCAATCTTCTCAAATACTCTAATTTATCCATATTGTCGTCGCGGCATTGTCAAGGTTGTTTTACGCGGCTTTTTCGGGGTACCATTCCATAATGTTTTGAACATATTGAATGAAAACCTTATAATGTTCACATTATATAAATGATATTATAAATTTAATGAAATCACACTTGATTTGGAAACAAAATAAATGACTCTGATTATGGAGAGAAATGTTAGAAAACAAAAATATTACCAAAGTACAATTATACAATGCAATTTCTTCAGTAGACTATCTCTTTGAAATTGTTGTGAAGTTACTGTAAAGAGAATTTTTTATATAGAATTTTGACGCCCCTTATTTTTTAAAACAATGATGAAGACACATGGTGGTGCAATCTATACAATCTCATTTCGTGTTATTTTTTCTCAAACGGCGTGTGATAAAACATCTTATCAATGCATTCTATCTTTTACGTTTCAGTCTCAATATTGAATGAGATGGCGATAAATAAGTTTAAAGGAAGAATGCAGATTTATTTTGAAACTATTGTAGTATGCGGATGCGTTGAACTGTTTTAATTGTATGAAAAAACGTTCATAAAATTTGGTCTGCTATTTTCTCAAGTTATACTATCAAAGTAATATCGATCCTTCTCTTCTTCTTTTTCATCCGTATTTCGTACCTTAGCCAGATAATGTGGACACCAAATTTCGCCTACATACATTTGAATGTCGGCATGACGTGAAGGAATTCGATGAAAAATTAAAAAGTATTGACGGTGGAAAATTGGTTTAAGGAAAAAGTATGGTAAAGATTTTATTCCGGTATCCATCACCCGTAGCGCATGGCCATCCAAACTATAAATTCAGAATAAAGTAGAGACAGAAAACGAAATTTAAAAGAAATTACAGTGGAATCTCGATAACTCGAACCTCGTTAAGTCGTAATCCTCAGTAAGACGAAAAAAATGCAATCCCCTTCCGCTTAACCCCTAAATACGCGGTACCTCGAATTATTTAGAGTTTGTAACTCGAACAAAATTTTATTTCCCTGCAAGGTATTGACAGTATATTTATACTCTATAACTCGAATTTCAAAAAACAGACTCCGTAAGTCGAAGTTAGTAAAATATAATGATGTCTTACTTGTAATTCCCCGAACTCATAGCAATAAAATCTAAAAGGAATGTTTGATGCTTTTCTTTTTTTTGTAAAAAGGGTTTTGTCGCAAATGCGATTATGCCGCTCTAGTTATGTAAATAATCAACTGCAAATTTCTTAAGTCAAAAGAAAATAACAGATTTTTTGTAATTGTCTGTAATTACTAATAATTTGTTTCAATAAATATGTTCCATAAAACTTAAGTCAAATTTTTATTTCTCTATGACTCTTCAACTCGAAAAATATAATTAGAAATTGCGCCTTTCTAAGTCGAAATTTTAGCAATTAAATCATTTGTATCTCAAAATTCTTGTCAAGTGAAAAGCTCGTTATCTCGAAATACAATATTTAGCATTTCTCTTGAAATTCGAGTTATCGAGATTTTACTGTAATTAATAATGTATAATATGTATAGTAGAAAAGTTATTACAAAACCCATATATATGTGAATATAAAATTTATTAAGACGGTATCAACATAACATTGCTTAAATTTTATCTATTTGTAATATGGGTACATACATAACAAAAATAATTGCAAAACAATTGGTAAATTATAAAATGATTAGTAATACGAATAAAAGAAGTCTTCCAAAATAAATCAATTGATTGTATTTTGATCTATTATAACTTGCACTTAAACGCACTCTCATTCATGTGGAGAAAATTGATATCCGAGATATTTTTCTTGAATGTACTCATTACTTTCTGTAATGATAAAGCTATTGGCAGACTAGTTACGAGTACGTACACTTAACGGATGAAAAAAAACTGATCGATTTCAGGTAGTTAGGGGTCGTCCATAAACGCGTATCGCTATTGTGGGGGATGAAAGGATGACCACCATCGTCTAAATGGCGTTACAAACGGGAGGGTGGGTTAATTTTTATTGTTACGTAACATTTTTCCCTCTCAAAAAGTGGATAAGAGGTGATTATTAATTGCATTCCTATTTAACCTTTTCTGTGCCAGATACAATGTCACAACCGGGTAAGCTGTAAAGTTTAAAGCAAAATAGAACTTCTCGTAAATATTTAAAAAAAAAAAGTAAATTTAATGTCTTTTTATCATGACTTTGTTTTAATGACCATGTTATAAACATATATCTGCATATCATCATATAATTATCCCCAAATTTCTCTAGTAAAATACATTTTAAGTTGTGCGAGTTAACTTAATCGGTTAACGTGGAAAGTTACGTAACTTTTGAGAGGAGGGAGGGAGGGATCAAGCTGAATGTCTACATTGTGTTACACAGGAGGGGGAGAGTAAAAAAAGTAAGAAAAACATATTACGTGGTTTATGGACGACCCTTATCAGGCATACATACTCGTATTAGTACAAAATAGCCGACTTCTTATTAATACCATGCATGCGCCGAAAGAATAAAAAATGATTACAAAAAGAAAAGTAGTTTTTATAGATTTATTGCCCAATTGATTCACTGTTGTCACCTTGGTGTCATCTATTTAACAGAGTGCCTTTTCGAAATAATTGACGAGGACAAAAAAAACGTAAATAAAAAGGTGTGTAGTAGATATTATTATGAAGCAACATTATTGTTTAAGTATCAGGGAAGTGTTGTGAAAGCATCAATTGAAATTGATTTTACGACTATGGATGCATTTCCGTTAGAACTTGGAGTTGATAGAGGTAACTACCTCCGTACGGTCACGATAATAATGGGAAATCAATTCATTGTTTAGATTGGATTATCGGTACAGCGAAAATTCTTAAACTGATTATTTTAATCGCAGATAGCTACCATATGATTAATCGATTCATGACGTTTTGAATCGAATTTGATTTACGCAATTATACTAAGAGAAAATATACTTGCTTGTTTGTACGTATTGCTTTAGTTACACGTAAAGTCAGGGCTACATTATGATCTTTAGTGCCCAAAGCACTAACTAATTTTGGTCATGGTTTAAAGTTTCGACGTGTAGTGTTCTTCTCATGCTTACCAATTACAATAGTATTTCGCCAGTCGCTGATCTTTCTCGTACAACAAAATTCGGGAAAATTTTAGAAGCAAACAGTTTATAAACAAATTAATAAGCTAATCCTGTTTATGGTGAATACACTAACCATTCTATCTTGTATTACTTAACACTTGCTTTGGTATAAATAAAAAGTTTCTGTAAACAATATCTTACTGATCTGCCACTACTAAAATGGCGGTAAGATTTGTCAAATGCCCAATTGTGGTGTCGACACTTTTTATGCCCACAAGCAATCAAATGAGCCAGATCAGTAAAAAAATCAAGCCACAACCCTGAATCTTTAGCAAAATTGTAATTTTCATCATCTTTTACAGACACAATAATTTTGATTCCATCGCCATGATTCATTAATCTGTAATTTTCAGCTAGTATTTGAGCCACAAAATGTATTGTAAAGTCATTCTAATAAATGTTGGCAGATAAATAGGGTTATAAAAAAATTCTGTGATGTCCCCCTTCCCCATTGATGCTCTAAGCACGTGCTTTCGTTGCTTAAGGGTTAATCCAGCATTGCGTAAAGCACAATTGAAGATATAGAAATGACGTGAATTAGACAGATTTCCCGATGGAAGAATTTATGTAAGTAGTACCTATATCCTGTTGCGTGAATAAGACGGCAGATAATATACATAGAAAAAAATAAATGCACTTGTAACTTGTGGATTTTTTATAGTAAATCATTCCAAATATAAATGGCGTTGTAATGACATTTAGTGGAATTAAAAAAAAAATGTTTTGCGGTGTTCAAAGCATTTTTCTTTTTAATCCGTTGAAAGATAACCATGCTACTCGTTGATATTAATCTATAGGTGCATAAAAACTACTTCATATGTTGAAAATATTGATTGTTCTTTATACCTAAACGTAAAACTATCTTGCTTATTGTAATGGTGGTATATAGTACAACTACTAAAAACATGATATTATGAGCACGGATATGAAAAAATCACTGCTTTATTGAGCAAATTTCGATAATATTTTTCTTTTTTCTGTATTAAAATACATTATCGCGTTGTGATAGCGATTATAAGTCTAGAATATTTGGAGAAAATTTTGGAAACTACGAACATTCTTTATATTTGCTTTGTGACCAAAAAAGACCATTAATTAGAATATTAACAATAAAAATGGTTTCTCCATATATTTAGGGGTCAATTTATAACACATGCTTATCCATTAGGAGATGCGGAAGTGCATGGCAATAGGCTTTGGTTCTCCTATTCTAATGTTTATGGTCGGATATTTTCAATATTTTGGAGATTCTAATAATTTTAAAATAATAATTGATTGTATCTATGCAAAACGTTTCAATATCTTTTAAAAGCAAAAATCTCTCGTTTTTTTCTAAAGTATTCGTAAAATAGAATGAGGGACTTAAATATTTAAGTTTGCAAAAAGTTGTCATTATCTTTGTCGACAGTTTCACTGCTAGAAAAAGAAGGATCATACTGCGCTTGAAAGTATAATACAATAATATCACGGAGCAATAGTCATAGTAATATAGTAGTATAGTAACTTGCTTGCTATAACCAATATTGGCTGTATATCGCCATCTTAAAATGGATAAACTGTATATAAACGTTAAATTATTTAAATGAAAATTATGTATGTACTTATTAATTTCGGCACTTGCACTAATTTCACTGACCGTATTGCGGCCAATAAAAACCACGTGCTGATTTGTATATGTTTTCATAATCGCTATTAGACAATGCAATTTTCGATATAATGAAACATATAATTTTCATTACTGGCATATTAATGTATTATTAGATCATACCGGAACGATTTGAAATCACTTTGAGGTGCCAGTATGCAGTGGGTGCCTGACATAATCGATGGACATCAAACAAGTTGACAACAGAACAAAAAACAATGCTACCACTACACGAGAAAATACATAGTTGAATTAGATATATGAATGTAAAGTTGTATATCATACTATCCCAAAGTACGTAAATAACCGTTTCCTTTCTAAAACCCAAGCAATACAATTATTATATTATTGTGATCCTATCAAATTTAATAAATCGAAATGTCATATTTAATCCATAGAGTAAAAATCATAGAAGAACTGACATTATATTTCATATTTCGAATATTAACAAAACAATAGAATGCCGTTTTTGCAAATTTTTCTTTTTTGTCCTTTATTATTAAACGTCAGAATTAATAAATTGTACCATTAGTTCTAGATATTTGGTGAAAATATTATTTTCTTTCTGAGAAAGTGAATCTGCGATTAAGCAACGCACCATAATTCATACATACTATGAAGAATAGTATAAAAAACAACAACTAAAGCTTATTTTAATGAAAAAATTATTACAATTAAAAAGCGAAGAGTAATGTATGTTATATTTTTAACTATGAACTTTCCAATTTTTCTAAATCACATTTTGAGAGAATTGTTTTTTGACTGCATACCGCATGGCGAACGCATGTCAAATGATGTTGATACGCATATCTGTCCCTTTCTCTCTTGTTCGAGATAACATTTAGGTGTGGCAAAAGAAATTAAGCCGATCTCACCCTCGCGAATTCCAGCGATTGACAGGTCTGTTGAATTTTTGATACTAATAATATTGTAATACACATAGAGAAGATCAAAGCAAATATATATATTATCACCCACGGTGTGTTAGTGGAGATATTATTTGGCTGTGAGTTCGTGGCTTGTAAGTTAGATCCCGTAACTAGTCACATTTTTCATTCAAATGTTAATTTATTTATATTTTAGTTAAAATATGAACCCATGTACTTGAGTAAACTGAAATGTATCACCCGTAAAAAGTTAATGTTATGTAAATATCCAATTTGCAAAAATCTCATATGCTCCGTCAAAGTTTGAAAATGTTGCAATATTGTGGTTTACAACTATTATGTATATGGTTTAAAAACAGTTTAGAAAGTCATTGCCAATTGAAAAATATGTTGATTTTTGATTATAAATCACAATAAAATCTAAATATTTTTTAAATATATAATAAAATAGTATATATTTTGATATATAAAATAAAATAAAGAATAATATAATTAAATATTTGTTACACTAAGTATATAGCTCAAT
>JAPMAG010003158.1:0-10488 GCA_036584685.1 Rhyacophila sp. Rhy_31_5
AGGGAAATACCATCAACAGTGAATATTATATAGCGTTATTGGAGCGTTTGAAGGCGGAAATTGCAAAGAAACGATCGCATGTGGCAAAGAAAAGAAAATGTTTCATCAAGACAACGCACCGTGTCACAAGTCAATCAAAACAATGTTAGGCCCGGGACTTTTCAGCCCATGTAAAGCTTCTGATTAATTTTCAAATATAATTCTTATTTTTTTTCGAATTATAATTTTGACTCGCAGAACCCTGGGGTTCCGCGGAACACATTTTGAAGACCACTGCTTCAAATGAACAACAAATTATCGTTGTACAGCGGTCACAAAATGGATCGTTTCACATATGAATTCTAATTGCTATATACTCGTATCTGCGACTGTCCGCAATGACAGAATACACCGAAACGATCAAAATATATTTGTCAGTGAATCAATCATTTATGAAGTATTTTGCTTCATAAGTGTGTTTTTAAAATGGTTTTGCTTTTGGGAATGCGAGGAAAGTGCTGTTATTTGTAAAACTTTCAAGCGTAAGAGAAAAGACTTTGCATACCACGTAAATTACTTTCGTGAACATACCGAAAACTGCGGTTTTAAAATATGAGGAAATGAATTCTAATCGTTGAAATGTTTGAAAATATGTCTTCCTAACTCTTTGCGGGATTGAACGTTGGTAAATGAACACGCGTAGGATTGGAAACCTCCGACTCAATCAACTTGTTTATATCACATGAATGGGAGGGGAGAGTCTGTTCTGATATTTAACATCTTTTACAGCGCTATTTTAGCGAAACGAGTTATTAATGAGCAGAGTGTATCAAATAAGCATTTGGTTTTATGAAGTCTAATATTTACTCGATAACTCCAAGTAAAAAGTTCTATAAAAACTGTAACACATTATGTATATTTTCTCTTAAGGGGTCGTCCATAAACCACGTAACATTTTTTCTTACCTTTTTGCCCTCCTTCCCTCCATGTAACACCATGTAGACATTCAGCTTGACCCCCCCTCCCTCTTAAAAGTTACGTAACTTTCCTCATTAACCAATTAAGTACCGGAAGCGAGTCAATTCGCACAACTGAAAACGTAGTTTGCTGGACAAATTTGGATATTTTGGATGATTTTAAATATAAAAGTGCAGAGATATGATTATATATAATATGGTCATTAAAAACAAAGTCATGTCAAAAAAACATTTGATATCGACCTATTTAGGTAAAAGGGCGTAACCCTCAGTTTTTTGAAAAGTGGTTTTATTTGACAATCACAGCGTACAAGACTAAATACACATACTATCAAAAGGAATTAAGAATAAAATGCCGAATTATTGTCGAAATTCAGCTTTAGATTTTGAAAATAGAACCTATTAAGTTTTTTATGGGAAGGAAAAAAGCATTAAACGTCAAATGATTTTTCTTTAATAACTTTAGATCACTAAAATGAAACAGCAATTTATTGGTCATCATGCACTTTAAGTTAGTGTTAATGTGACTTTGACTAAAAATCATTAAAACACGTTTTTTGTGTCTCCTGTAAAATTTATTCTCTGATGGTTACACCTTTTTACCTAAACAAATAAAATTATATTTTAAAAGAAATGTCATGCACAATGCAAAATAAATATTTCGTTGGAGACTGATATTTTAATTGAGACAACGATATTTTAAGGCGCCGAATTCTGAAGTGCAATAAAATATACGTATTTTAGACAAAACATAACTTATTAACACTTCACAGGCTTAAAATTGAATATAAGAAACAATATCGTAAGCGATCATCTAGGGGTAGACCGGGGACGAATCGGTGTGACTCTCGCGAGTTTTTTTTTATTATATTGTTGTTTATTAATAAAATAATCATTTAGCAATATAGTTTTTACATTGATATAAAAAAGCACAAACGTGGCATATAAAATACATTAGGTTTAAATATGACCAACATTTATTTGACATAATTTTACAGTAAGCTATTTTTATTAATTTACTCTCCAATGTTCCCATATATTTATTTTCAATTTTCTTACTTCCAATCAACTATGTTATTTTATTTATTTACGAATCACTAAATGATATAATAATTTCCATAATAACATATTTGACAGAGTAATTAAGCGATCGTACTTTACTGTCGAACGTTCTACAGCAAAACGTACGTTTACTCAAAGCCTTGCATTATAAAAGCTCCATAACGTATCTGTTCAATTAAAGTGAACAGTGATATATGTATGCCGCCAAAAGCTTACATACTTACATTGTACACAACGTAGTGATTGAGAGCTTTCCTTTTTTCTCAGATAAATTTTCAACAAATAAAAGTTTGGCGAGAGGACTTTTCTTATTTATGACTGGAAGTCCAGTAAATCAATTCCAATATATATTTTTTACGACATCCGTTTCAAAACGAGGTATATCAATCTTCACAATGCGAAGATTGCCTTGCTAGATACAACCATTTACGACTTATGATTTTTAATTATAAGCTTAATAACTTTCGAAACCGATAAATTAGCCAGATTGATCGAGTCTTCAACACACAACAGTGTTCCACGGAAGATTAGATAACAAAGCAAACTACAATTCATATTTTTTCTTTTCTTAATTAATTAATAGTATTTGCACGGACGTGACCGGCAATACCGTCCCGTATGGCTACGCTGCTGACAGATTTAAAATCAAATGTGGGGAATAAAAACATTCCATTTGTGTAAGTATCCATAAAGTGACGTGGTTGCATGTACTGGTGTTTCAGTGATAGATCATCAAAAGAGCAATAATTTTGTTTTATGAACTATTTCCAAATGCAAATGAAAATAATCTGTGCAATTATTGCCAGCTACAAAACTCGGACCCGTAACTTTCAAACATTTACACAATTGTGCTATCTATTCGTTTACTAGAGGCGGCCAAATAATCTATTAATATTATTTATTTTTTCTACTTTTATTATAAAATATTTTATTGTATTCACAAAGGGAGTGTCTGTTGTCTTCATAGTTTGTATTATATTGTTATCTTGCCAAATCAACTGAGTGTACCGGAATACTTCAAACTTTTCTTTTTCTTAACTTCTAGCTCTTTGACTGGTCGAAATATTATACCGAATACCCCATTTTCTAACGCCTCCATTAATTTGTCTTGTTTTTCAGATAATTTCCACGCTAGACACTCTAACATAATTATAAATTTTACAATTATATTACACATATGACTGGAATTCATTTTTCTACATTTCAATCAGTAGTTTATGCCATCACAAAAAATGCAGCATTTTCACTTTTTAATATACTTAAGTGTTCTAGATTTATTTCATTATTTTTGAAAATTTAATTTCAAAACTCGATAAAAGAACGGTGACAACGGTATATTCATTTTAGCAATGCAATTCAAAACACTCACACAACATATTTGAAAAGCTAATTAACTTATCTGACATGAAATACATTAATTAACGTTTGGAAGTGATCCCATTTGGCATGGCCTACTTAAAACTTTCAACTGAAAATTTTGGCATACAAGTAAAGTAAACTGGTTTTCAATCAATGTAGCTAGTATCCACTTCGCTTTAAATATCAATTTCTTATTTTTTTTCAATGATATAAGATACAAACGAGTATATATCGTCGTTATACTGGCAAAAGGGGTTCAGTCGAAAAATGATCGTTTTGACTTAAAAAGGCAGTTTTGTAAATTTTTGCATGCTCTATCATCATGTAAAACAAGCTTTCCTATGTTCCTTGTACTTTTTCTGTAATATTAAAATGTCACTAGCTATTATATCGATATTACATATTTTATTACTGTGAAAACAGATCAAATCAACTAAGGATTATTTGGCTGATCAGACTAAGTGTTTTTAGACATATTCTGATTCTGGAAGAAAACATCAACAAGATCCAGTTGCCCTAAGATAATATTATTATCGTTAATGTGTGTAAGAGACTCAAACTTTAAAAATAAATTTTGTCGAAAGACTCTTTTTGTGTGTATATTATAGTATGTCTTGAGGGCAAGGAGACTCAGATGGGCGGGTCATGTTGTAAGGTGCGAAGATTCTTGAACTCTCGAGAAGATGTTTGAAGAAACTTCAGTAGGCACTCAACCCCAGAATGAGATGGGCGGACAACTTAACCAGAGACGCGAAAATGTTCGAGTGTGCGTGACTGGAGAGAGAGAACTATAGACAGAGAGGCATGGAGGGAAGTTGTGCAGTCGGCCATGGATCTGAATGGATCATAGCGCCAAATTATAATAATAATCTTAATATAATGTAGTATTTTTAGACTTAACGCTCTACCGTAAAATATTGTAGGGAAAACTAAAATAGGAATATAAAGATATGAAACAAGATAAATTGAAAAAAAATAACACAAAATTCCATTACCGGTTTCATATTTTCAACTGAAAATGTTGTAACAGACGAAACCATACAGACAAAATAATATTCTCAGAGAAAATCAGTACTTTGATACATTTTCACTGGTTAATCTTATAGCTGTTATTTTTAAAAAGTATCAGAAAACATATGTGAATGAACCGAAAAATATATTAATATTGGATGTATAATAAAAAAAACACTTATCCGCTTTTCTATCTAGAGCAGCGGTATTCGACCTTTACGCTACTACGCCCCCCTCCCCCGATTTTTTTCTCTCACATCACTACCTTTTATTTTTTAATAATATAATATTATAGACGCGTTTTAAATAATAAAACTTTATTACAAACATTTGGCACCTTCTAGGTTAGAAATTAGTGATCTAAAGTTTAAAAAAAACTTAAAATACAAACGCTTGCTATATATATTGCTTCTAGATATTCTTAGATGATCATCACAATATTTTATGAACGATGCTTTCAACGATTCTCTTTCATACTTTAAATTTATCTATAAATTTTTCCTTTGACCGTAACTATGCGCGATTTTACGAATGAAATTACTTTTCATTTATTAATTCATAACACAGATTCCCAAACTGGTCTATATGGATCCCCAGAGGTCGATTTTGACTTGCATGGGATCCATTTCAGTAAAAAAAATTAGTTACGTGTATCCCCTTTGAATCTCGTGGATCCCCAAAATTCAATATTAAGCAGGCAGTGGGTCTGCAGGGAAAAATCGACAAATGGTCTACGGGGCAAAAAAAATGTAAACCTTTCCTTTATAACTTCATTTACTGAGTATATGATCTTCAGTTTTATTCCGTTCTTAGTTTATTTATCTTTAAAGTAACGTATATTTTATGTACTCTTGTATCTATTGTGCATAACTATATAAGAATAATACCCCTTCTAGCTTTCACTGGGGCATCGCGAACCAGTAAATATAGCTCTGGAAACCCAGTTTCTTCTGAATTTATTGACAGCCCATCACTAAGATAATAAAATAAATATGGTTTAAAAATAATAATCTATATTTAAAATTCTTATGAAAGTGTGTTACGGACGTTTTTTTTGAATTCCTTTCGCAACCATTATTGAACACGTTGTTTGTTTCTTTAGCGCAGCGATGTTACTTAAATGGTTCTTGTCTGTTACTTCTAAGTTTTAGTTATCATGAAATACCTCGTGTCTGATATGAATATTTAATAATAAACTCGCAAATTAATTAACGTAAAATTGGCAATCACTCGTAACTAGATATTCGAAAGAAAACTAGAGGAAAGTAAGTATGTATTTTTGTACAAACATCACATTTAATTAAAGTATTTATAAGTTCGTTTTAATTCAGTATTTTTCTAAGTGTAATTAATGTACATTGTATTTGTACGTGATATTTTAACATATAATACGCAATTGTTTAACAGCTTTTCCCCACATCGATAGCACAATGCTCATTATACGTTTTAGCACAATTAAACATAGTTTCAGTATCGTACAAACTATTTTACACCACTAAGTAAATAATATAATCTATTTTTATAACTTATTGTTTTTATATCTGTACATGTGAGGGGACTACACTGTCAAAAATGGCGCTTTTTCACTATGGCTGTTTAAATTCGTTCTGATGTCGCTTCCCTCGGATAATAGCGACTCTGTTTAAGTAAAAGGGCGTAACCCTCGGTTTTTTTTAAAAGTGCTTTTATTTGAGAATCACAATGTACCTAACTAAATACACGTTCTGTCAAAATAAATAAAACCAAAAATACCTAATTATTATCGAAATTCGGTATTAAATTTAAAAAAAAGAACAATCTACTAAGTTTGTATTAAAAGGAAAAAAGCATTAAACGTTTAATGATTTTTCTTTAATAACTTTCTTACTTATCAGGTCAGTAAAATTAAACACCAATTTATTGGTCATCATGCACTTTGAGTTTATGTTAATGTGACTATCTAAAAATTATTAAAACTCGTTTTTTATGCCTCGTGTAAAAATTTTTCTATGAGGTTTACTTCCTTTTACCTAAACACGGTCGATATTTAGCATAGTGTAATATCTTTTTAGTTATATACTTTTCTAATGGGATTACAATATCATTGAGTATATCATTAGAATGAGCGTCGCAAGATATACTACGCTATACTGATATCTCATTTTGTCAATAATTAACACAGTGTAGTTTACCTCCTAGATACAAATATATTGTGGCTTTAAATATAATATATGTAATGGTAAATATTTACAATATGACATCATACAATTTGAATGGTTCATAATAATTTTTGGTAGGAGATTTAGGGCCATAAGGGCTAAACTACAAAAATGGCTGTTTTGAATTTTGACTGAACTGACATTCAAAAACAATATTCTATTAGTGACAGAAATCCAATAAGTGGTAACCCAGATAAATTTGGGTGAAACTACAAATGAAATGAAACCTTTAAAGACAGACGTATGAAACGAATTATTTTTCGAAAACTGTTTTGTTTTATATCACAAAACTGTGTTTTTGTAGTTTTGCCCTTATAACCCTAAGCCCCGAATTCATAGTAAATACAACAGAAGATAATGAACACATGTCGAACATATAATTATTTTTGGCCATTGTTATATAATTTTGACCAACACTTTATTAAAAACATTATATTTCCACAAATTCAATTTTAAAAAATATTAAAAACAAAAACAGATTTGATATTTTAAAATATGTTTTGTGTAAGTATGTATAAAAACTGTCTTTCTGTTTCAATTAACCGGAAGAACAGATTTAAATATGACAAATCATACCAAATTATCTTGATAGATATTATTTAAAGAATTAATCAAACGTACTCGTAATCCATTTAAACTAACTTTCACTCGAGGAGAGGTGTCAAAAATTAGTTAATTCTTTGTTTTTGAGAGAAACCCAGTTTGAGGACTTAAAGTCAAACAACTTTATCTACAAAAATACGTTATTTTTATTTGCGATAATTTTATTTCACTTTCTTGTCTACATAATTGTCAAAGAACAGTACGTCGATCTTTTCTAATTTTCTCTTAAATCGTCCATAAAGTTTAACGTTAATTACATAAAGTTGCCTTTGCTTAATAACAAAAGTCTGTTAGCGTTTTTGTCACAAGAAAAATCAAAATATCAAACAACAAATTATAACATTTGAATATTAGGTTTTAAATAAACTTCTCCTTTACTGAAAGTTCCAAGAAAATAATAAACGTTTTTTGGCTATCCTGTAATGTTGCACTTTTGTAGAAAGAGTTTTTTGACATTAAGCTCTCGAGTTATTACAAACATACATATGTTTTTAATACACAAATATTTCGTTCGTCCAGTGCAAGTTTGGTACAACTCGATAAATGACAAAAAAGTTACGATTGTCCCACAATTGTTTTTAAAACGTACTAATATTATATGCATGTAATGACGACATAAATATAGTTCAGTTACTGCTTGCTGCCTAGAGGCCAGAAGTGCTCTTATTGCATTAAGCGGCTGTAAAAATAGCATCCATCTTATCTGATTGAAAGATGTGGAAGACCAGTGAGTACCAACATATGTATTGAAACCGCCACGTCCTGATCATTTGAAGCATTCATTTTACAAGTCGCGTGCCAGTGTTAAAAAAAATCAACATTCAGCTTACTGTAATATCTTTTGCTCCAAAAATAAATCGCAGTATATAATTGACTTAATATTTAGCAATGTGTAATATTTGATCCTCCATAAACACGATTCGTCGTCAAAAAATGGATTAATATTTGTCAAATCGTGCCTTTTCACACTCTAAAACCCCAGTTGTGATCGTAATTTATATCGCTAATGTGACGTACTCGTATCTGCCACTACAATATAATGTTTTCGTGTAATAACCGCGTAGCACGAGATTCTTTCGCGTGTCATAGATAACCGACGGTGAAACTATAACATTTTTCACATTTTTTTTGAGTTGTATCACTATTGCACAGGTGAATCGAAACTCTGAATTACAAATTAGTTTTATTATTAAGAAATATTAGAGTAAATGTATTTTGATAGAAGTACTGTGCATATTAATTGTGTACTCTTGTACCCTCAATCAGTATTTATTATAGGACTTGGCAACATGTAAAGAAACTGGGACAAAAGACTTCTTGTATTATTAATTGTCTGAAGATAGGCATTTATTAGAAAGTCACATTTGTGAAAGGAAATAACAGAGTTGCACACGTGTTGTCTTATTGAAACTAAAATAAGTATTTGCAACTCTCCGACAATAGAACTCAATGTTTTTAGGTGTTCCTTTTTACTTAATTGATGGGATATTCACATCTTCCTAAAACAAGAAGTAAACTATAATAAAAAGCTTGTAATAGATTCTGGGTCATTTCAATATTGTCTTCACTATAAGTAACATATGTATCTCCATTGTCTAAATAAAACATCTAACAAAGTCGAATCTTTTATTCACGCAAATTGCCATCATTAATTCTTTTACATAGGAATAATTACCTGACAGTTATTCGATCAGAGTCCTCTTTTTGAATTGTTCTCTTAATATTACAATACAAGATTATCTTCGTAAGTGTAAGTGTGAAGGCCAACATGCTGAACTTGCGTATTGGGGATCTTAAATGTTTCCTGTGACAATATTAAAAGCTCCTTTATATTAATTGTCAATCTATGATTATAACATTGTCGATGTCAGAGTTGTGATTGTAACATTATTGGCGTCGCAATTGGAAAAATAGCATTAAATTGGTATCTGTAGAAAAGGGATATAACAGTACGAGCATTCGTTGTGATGCACAGATTAATCTGCATTGTTTTAAAATGTTTGATTTTGAAGATCAAATCATGACCAATAATCATTTAATAAATTATTTAACTATATTATTTAATTACATTTTATTTTAAATGATTACAACCATCCTTGAAAATCATGGTAAGGCTTATTTTCAGAGCGGGGTCTTATTTTGGGAGAACACGTTAATCAGACAGGTTTTGAACTACCAATACTGACCACCAGTGCACACAACCACGATTATGCGCAATCACTTTCCTGATACTTCCACGAATAAAATGTATTCTTCCCTCTACATGATTTAAAACCTGTTCGTAGCGGAGCCGCATGGGATGGTATCACCATGCTTCGAAGTGCAAAAACTAAGTAAAGAAAGGAAATAAATGAAAAACAGTTAATTTTTCATCCAATCCTTTGTAGCACAAGGTTTCTTTGTGTATCCGGCGTTCTGACGACTCAATCGACCCGGCCGTCCAACCTCGAGGACAATCAATCAGTTTGGGAGGCTTCTCTAAAATGCCGCAAACCTTGATAAAGCCTTATACTCGATATTTGATTATTTCAAAATAAATATTCATTTCGTTTTTTAAGAAAATTGTTTGAAATCACTGCTCAGATAAAAATTTCTAAGCCGAAAAAGGCTTTGATTTAAAAAATATATTTTGTGGAAATAAGTGGAAAATTTATGTTATTATAATAATAAAGATTTTTAAATAGGAATTGATAATAAATTTAACTAATTAGAAAATTATTTAATGAGCTTAAACTTTAAAATCTGACACGTTTCTCTAAGTGGCAATTTGTGTTTTGAAAAATATTGTACATAGTTTGTACTTCACTGCACATCCGCGTTCTTAAAAGCAAAGAGACGCTACTGTTGAACTGTGAAAAGATTACAAAAGAAGATTTATATATCTCCCAGAATCCGCAAATAGCCCGTCAAAATAACGAAGTTATATTTGGGAACGTTACATTTAATTAGTACTTATGAATTCGTTTAAAATCTAGGTCATGGCGTAATCGCATAAAAATAGAATCATCTCATTGACATTTCCGGAAAATTATAAAAATAGAGCCTTCAACTCTCGCATGCATGCACAAGCTCTCCCCGATCCTCGTCCCGGATTTCGCCCGAAACAATTTCCCTGCATTGACCTATTTCTACCGCTCCCTTGCACGTGTATGGGTGTATGTATGCGCGATCGGATCGTGACGTCACTAGATCACGTGACCAGGTCGCCTGTGACGTCATTATGGAAGTCTCCCTCTGAATTGGATTTACAGTATTATGATTGCGAATTGAATGACTCCGATTATACTCAACTTGTAGAT
>JAPMAG010003160.1:0-10486 GCA_036584685.1 Rhyacophila sp. Rhy_31_5
TAGACCCTCGGCTCGTGAGTCGGATGCACTATCCACTCACCTACGAGGGCGACGCCCAATTAATTGGTGTCATTATATGTGAAAAATATTTCGCGTTTAATACATTCATGCTATAGTGATCTCCAACATCTATTCTCATATCAAATGCTTCATATTCATCACACACAGCGTTTATTGCAACGTTATCACACTTTGACATACTCTTTTATGTAAATTATGCATAAAAACGGGGTGTAATAAGTTTTTACAAAAATCATTGCACATAATACAATTCTTTTATTTTCGTTTAACCATATCCGCTCCGAAACAAAGCATATGAATTACACAATGTGAAGATTGTTTCGACAGTTTTTTTACGAGTAATAATTGACAATTATTAACTTCTGGTCCTGTCCGTGTCCTGGCTATAATACAAATGAATGTACATTTAAAATATTTTGTAACCAACGCAATGTAATATTAAATATGTACCGTGCTTGGCTACTTTCATGAAATGAGGGGTGTATTTCGAAATTGATCTTATTCTACTTCAATAAATTTGAGGCAAATTGCCAAAAAACTGTTTACGCTGTCAATGTTAGATATTTTTTGTTATTTGCATTATAGTGTATAGTGCAATTTGCAATGTAGATTTTTAAAAATATGTAATATCGACACCTTTAACAGTTTTTGGTATTTGCCACAAATTTGTTGAAGTAGAATAAGTTCACTTTGGAAATACATGCCTCAAATATTCAGTAAATTCTTTGTTCCTTTTTTTTCAGGTTTGAACAAAAAACCGGTCTCATACAATTTATACGAAATAACGTTTTGAAATATTATCCAACATTTTGTTCATATAACGCAATAAAACTCAAAATGAACATGCCGCGTGGTAATTTAATTAAGTGAATCGTTTGCTTGTAAGTGAAAAAAACGTTTGTTAGACATATGAAAATATATTACAATTGTTTTTTATAACAATTTAAACACAGTTGTTTTAACTGTTGTAAAAACTCCGTTTATAAGCCGTTTTCCATTCACATCGCTTTGCCACAATAGAATGGCCGAATGATGCTATCAGGTTGACAGCACTACATATTTTTAATATAATGCTCAACCTACGTGTGTAAGTTTCACTATTTACCTCGTATTTTGATGGAATTTGATACTTCAAATCATTTGTCCCGCAGTTTTTATATATGAAATTTCACTCGAAATGTATTACAATATTAAAAGACGTGTATGTTTTACATTGTTGAATTAGAGTTTTTTTCTATTTATAATGAACGAGTGGTATCTTTTTCATCTTTAAATAATGTTCTTCACAATAAAGCGTACATACCTGTACTAAGTTTTTATTTCAATTTAAAATATTCTCAACAGATTGGTAACACTGAAATAATAACGTTTTATAAAAATGAAAAAACCGACTGAAAAGATTGTAGCCGGCGATATACTCGTATAATATAAAGATAACTCTACCATAACACGGTAGATTTTTATAACCATATCTTCTCCGAAACGAAGCATATGAATCTCCATAATGTGAAAATTGCTTTTGGCAGTTTTTTATGTGTAATAATTACCAATTATTAGCTCAGTTGTTCCATACAAATGAATAAACATTTGAAAAATTTTGCAACCAGCACGGGCCTCGAACCCGTGACTCTCGACTCGTGAGTCGAATGGCGCTGTCCACTCACCTACGAGGGCGTTTTTTGTGTTTTATGGTCTTCAGATGAATCCAGACTGGATATATTATATCTCTTTACAAATTCTGTCAAAAGAAAAAGAATAATTTTGTGCAGTCGGTTGACACGAATAATTTGAAATACATAATGTTAATTTTCCACAATAATTTGTTAATATTATTTCTCAATTCAATAGTATCAATTAGTCACCCCTATACAATATATTACAATATATTTCTGGTCAAGCTGTTTGTATGTTTTTTTCTTTATTGAAATACAGTCAATTTGCCATTAAAACTTTATATAAAAATTTTATGATAAATAGCAGATTTACAGGTTTTGAGGACCCACTACTGACCCGCCAGTACACGCAACCATGATTATGCGCAGTCGCCTTCCTGACATTTTTACGAATGAAATGTTTTTTCCCTCCCATATGGTTTAGACTTGTCCGTACTGGAACCACATGGGACGATATCACCATGGATCCAAGTGCAGAAACTCAGTTAAAATACAGTTGTCTTTTCAATCATTTATGGCATGAGATACTTTCAGTGTCCTGACGACTCAAGCGACCCGGCCGTCCAACCTCAAGTACGATGAATCAGTTTGGGAGTCTGCGCAAAATTGCTCCCCATAAAACGCTGCAAGCCTTGAACAAGCCTTAAAATTGGCTCTGGTAGGCACCATGTCCGCGTGTTCTATTGGACCCGGGTTAAGACGGATTCTGGTGAATAGCTCTGTACGAGATGAAATCGTCAGCGGACACTCCCATAAAACATTCTCTTGGTCATTTTTGCATCTGCAGTCTGCGTTATCTACAAGTTTGCCATGACCAGTCAGGAATTTACTGTAAATACCAGACTAATAATTTATAATAGAGAGAGAGAAATATTGTAATCTGAAAGCACATATAAAAGTGTTTGTAACATGAGTGGTGAATAAACAGGCCACACGCCGATGAGTTGTGGTGTACAGATCAACAATGAAACCACAGTGATGAAAATGACGATGTCAAGATAAAAAGTTCAGCAAAAATCATTATATTATATTTTTTCTTCAATTTCATGATGTTGTATGATATTTTATTAAACTGGATGTCAGTTGATCTCTTCCACTAAATATTATCTACTACTTGTCTAGCTCTATTTAAATAAAGTTCAATTCGTTTTCCATAAAATTGGATGCCACTTCTGTATATTTTAAGTGCGTATATTTTATGCCTAATATACGGGTATTATAGTTAACTAAACACAGGTATTATGTATATAAGCTTTCAATCAAATCGATGTGAAAACTCACACGTGGACAAGCTTTTGTTCAGCCGGACAGAGGAGGCACACCGGTCTCCACCTCCATCACTGAGTCTTTGATAATCTAATTAAAAATAGGAAAGTAAAGGGTCGATAGCGGGAGAGGGTTAGCAGTCCATAACGGCAGGGGCGCGTCGTTGTTTATGGCCAGGTGAAAACCGCACAATATGTCAGTAAAGCCGTCGTTATAAATCTACACAGCGGTCAAGGAACTTGCTTAGCAATTTACGTGAACTCTATTGAGTATAAAACAGATTGAATGCTTGATTGTCGATCGCGCATTTTCCATGAACGTAGTTTAAAAAAATGATAATAAAAGATATGACTACGACACAACATCTAAATGTAAATAAACACAAAACATTTTATAGGCTAATATGAAGACAAGGAATAAAACATTAAGGATAGCTTACAATATACAAATAAGTAATGCTTCTAATTGCTGTTATCACATTGATTACTTTTATGTAGTAAAAAGAGTAAAAAAAAACTGTCAAAAAACAATTTTCATATTGTAAAGATCCATATGATTCATTTTGGACCGGATATGGT
This sequence comes from Rhyacophila sp. Rhy_31_5, assembly GCA_036584685.1. Lineage (NCBI taxonomy): Eukaryota > Metazoa > Arthropoda > Insecta > Trichoptera > Rhyacophilidae > Rhyacophila > Rhyacophila sp. Rhy_31_5. The sequence continues at coordinate 3,539 of JAPMAG010003160.1, forward strand.
TAAAATAAAAAGAAAAACATCACGGTTACAAAATCTGAACATTTTCATAACATGTAGTATCTAACTTGTAAACATATATTTAAATTATTACTATGGATTTCCTTAAAATTAGTTAATCAAATGTGACTACCAGAATTAGATAGCTGCGTATAAAAACCAAAGATGATTTGATCAACACTTAAAAGATCACATTCATAATTTCTTATCGTTAAACATTCTAAAACCTTTCCCCTATTTTGATTTCAAATACTTTCTATATATCTTGGATTTATCAACAGGTTTATAGCATTACAATTGACACTGTTAAGAATGCTTTACACAATCTTAGGGTTGCAAATGAGAATTTCGGATAACAATCTTCAATTCAATACACCAGGTATCGAGATATTTAGGCAGTGACAATATTTTTAGTTACCATTATTTTACCGTTATTGATACCGTGTATTAACAAGGTGCACATTCTTAAATTACCATTAATTACATTAAAATATTGTAAAATTATAGGATATTCATAAGGAGATGGTTGAGGATGCAAATGCTACTTTTGCCACAGTGGCAATGTAAGATTTACATAGCCCTGCTCCTGGCTAACAACGTGTTCATCGTCATCGATTGTGTCAGGGCGAACACATGAACCAGTGACATGGCACATGACGCTTCTTTGCAATATGACTCTGTTAGAACACACATACTTGCAACAGAAGTTGCTCATTGAATATTTTCGAAGTACGTGTCAAACCGGCATGGAAAGCGCTATCCACAGGAAGTGACAATATTATTTATCTACGTACGTAAATAATCATTTTGTGCCAGTTCTATTTTACTTTTAAAATTAATAATTAATCATTTTATTATAGATGGTTATCGGTTAACTTATTTTATTGTCTTCAGAAATATTTGATTTGTATAAATAAAAACAAAACACATCGAAACTATTTGAATAAGAAAACATGTGTTCGCATTTAAAAATTTTACGTTTATCATTTTTTTGGGTAAAGTATATGTGTTTAATGTATATGACGATAGTACGATTCAAATTATTATATAATAATAATATCCACATAGAGAAGCTTTTTTTTAGAAACTAATTTAATTAATTTGGTTTTTGGTTATTATTTTGGATATCACTTTTGAATAACAAGGTTCAATGACATTTCTGACTGGTTAACTCAAATATATATTTTAATTTCAAAGCTATTTACTAAAATTATTTACATTTTAAGCATCTAGTTACAAAAAGCGATATAAGCACATTTTGTCGAAATCGAGAAAAAATTACGTTCGCATTCTACACACAATATTAGACTTTATTTGAAAATGTTATGTTCCAAAACCCAATATAAACATATGTATTTCAAATCTGGTTGATTCCACCCGCATTTAAATATTTATTTCATTTTAAAGTCTATCGATTAGAAACGCCGTTGTTTTATTTTAATTTAAACATAGAACACGATGAAAATAAAAAATCTTGGTATACGAGTAAAACAAAATTTTATCTTGAAACATAAAAACATTGCCGAAAATATTTAAATGTGCTTACATCGCTTTTTGTAACTAGACGCTTCGTTTATGCATGTAGCTGGATTTAATTATCTCCCTACATATCATGGCAATAATTAAATTCGCAAAATTTCCAAATTAATATCGAGAACAATACGTTTACCTATCAGTATCACGAGGGAAGCTTAACGTAGCCCTTTGTTTCTATAATGAGAATATACCCTTATTTTGGGTTTTAGAACGATCAAAAGTAAGTAGCAAGACCCTCACCGCGAAAATGTCAGGATACCTTTAACTTGTATCATTATGCCTACACCTGCTTTTCATCGAAAAGAATGGATTATTTGTTAAGATATATATTTATTTGCCTTGTCCCTGCACTATGGTTAAAATTATCGAGTATTGTCTCCGAAGAAAGAGAATATGACTTTGAATCGATGATTTATTACCAAGAACGTTACATTTTCTCATTGTAATTGTATTGAAAAGACAGTCTTTTATTTTTTATACCTTTTCATTTAATTACAATTTGTCACATCTCCAAGGTTTTTTTGTGTTACGTGTTAACTAACGTGCCTCAAAAACTATTGAAGTGAAACTTCTTTTGTCATTGTAGAGTAAGTTGCCGTGTTGGGGAAATGGAAACGTCACGAAAATTGAAACGAATGGAGGGAAATTGCCAGAGAAGGCGGGCAGACGAGAAGAGAAATATCTAACACTACACTTTTTATGCGTGCTCTTTCTCTCTCCCATTATGCTTCATGCAAGCGTCAGTGAAGCGACGCCAGAGCGTTTCATTTTTCGTGATGCCCGAAAGTAGTCAGATTAGAAGCATTGAAGTTCAATCGATTTTTTCGATTATTATTATTTTATTAAAGACAAGTAAATAGAGATATCCGAGTACTTTAAACTCATAAATGCATTTATACTCGTACATAGTTTAATTATTCGTTTATCCCACAAATTCACCATTCCTTTAACTTTTAAGTCTCGCTTCTAACGGACCACACATTCAGTGTTTTTCTAATATTTTAATGCGTCTATCAGATTAAAATCAACAACAAAAAGTCATAATCCTCGAAATGTTTTTTTTTTCCCCAGCATTCATTATATAATTTGAGCGTATGAAGCAATTCCGATACATGTTTTTATCAATAGTAATATAAACCTAATGAACATATTTTCAAATGTGAACTTGATTATTTCTTTATGCGCTAAAAACATGTATCTACGTTATTTGTAAAGCAAAACTTAATTTGCACTGAAATAAAGATTTTAAGCAGCGCATTCATTATAAACCGGAAATTTGGTAAAGTAGCGCATGAAAACATTTACCAATTTGCACAAAATATACCGTCAATTATTTAGATTGATAAAATGAAACCATATAAACCACTCTTGGTAAAAGCTTTCATTAGAGAAATTCGCATAAAACAGAATCTAAATTTGTTTCGACATGCGCTCAACAAATTTAGATGTCACTTGACATATGTATAGGTAAATCAACGCATATCTATTTCGGGACTATCACTCTCAAAGCGGTGAAGCCGTCTGTTCTGAAAATACGCTTAACCGGTTTCCCTGTTCATTATTTTTACGCAAAAAGTAACTCGAGGTGTGTTCAAATATTAACTTAATACACTTAATCTGCCTAGGAGTTAGTTTTTTTAATTACGGTTGCACAATTTGATGAAAGTTTATTCATCAATCTAGCTTTAAATTTTATTAAATATATCCAATACTGTAGTTGCATAATGATTATTTGATACATACGAGTATTTTATTGCTTGGTACTTGATGTACATATACGAGTATGTCTATACTTCCTCAAAGCGAATTTTGAACGGACGCATATGCGCGTCCATACACTTGGACAGGTTACGAGGAGAGATACGAGTGCGCAAATATACATATTCATGCATAGATAAATTTATTTAGTCAACATAATGTACCACGAAATCATAAATTACATAATTCATGAAGTCTTTATTTGAAATGTAACATAATACGAGTAAGTATACAGTGTTTACATGTTTCACACACATCTCAAGGAAAGGAACCTGAGAATCCATCATAAAATATAAAAATAAAATATAAAATTACGCAAAACAAAAATATGGTTACAAGTTCCTTTCTTTTTGAGATGTGTGCGGACAATTTTTAACAGGTGTGCAGCCGCACACGCTGTACACCTTAGAGGGAACATTGGGTGCGACTATTTTTGGCGATTCCTATCCTGTGAGATGTAAATATTTAAGTATACAACTTTAAACGGATCATTAGAAAGTCAATCTTATGATTCTGATTATCAAAGAAAACCAACATACAGATTGGCTATGAATCACAGATTTTGAGCAATTTAATGTCTCATTTCCCAATAGACAATCTCCAAGAGATTTTAGTAATAGCTGTTTGCAGGATTCTAAGAAAAACCTTTTCCAAAATTTGAAGAATGATTTAACATGAAAGTTATTTTATATAAAAAAATATCCCTGAAATTTTTGAGAGGATATCATCTTAAATCTTTCGATTTTTTTAACAGATTGAGTGCCAGACGCAAGTTGACTCATACAACTTACGAGTAAAACGTAGTTTGATAGACAATTTTGAATACTTTGGATGATTTTAAATATGAAAACTTAGAGATATGAGTAGAATATGATCATTAAAAACAAAATCATGACAAATTTACATTTTAAATAATTATTGAGGTTATATTTTTGCTTAAAAATTCACACCTTGCCGGGTTTTGACATTATGTTTGGCACAGAAAAGGTTAAGTGTTATAACAAAAATATATCAACAAATAAATCAAAATATAGTCTAATACAATAATCATTTTAATGATGAATTTGTGTTTTTCTTTGAAATACTGAAAAGTTATACATTGTAAGTAAATATATGTATTTACAAAATCAGAATTGTATTTATTATTCTGGACTAGTGGGCCAAATATTTTACGTCAAATGCATAACACAGTGAGGAATCGAGATTACACGAAAGTACACTATGTAAATTTTTGGCAAAATGAGATATCTTGCTACGCTCTTTCTAGTGATATACTCAATTATGTTGTAACCCTACTCTGAAAGAACATAAAGGAGGGAATATTAGACTGTGTACTACTATGTACTATGTACTATGTACTATGTACTATGTACTATGTATGTATGTGCATAAGGCTGGCACTGTTTACCATAGTCATCTTTTTCAAACAACAACCGTAAACTATACGTCTGATTGTGTACTTCTGGGACTCCCCTCGTATTATCAAAGGGAAGCAACACCAAAACCACTTTGAACAGCTCTAGTGAAAAAGTCTTATTTTTGACATAGTGTAGTTTTCCTTTCTGGTACAGAGTAGTTCTTTATCACAAAATGTAGAACTTATCGAGCTTAACGTAACGACGTCATGTTTAACGAAACTATCTGAAATGTTGACATCTTCTGCAAGCTCTTTTTTGGTTTCTTTTTCCATCTAGTTATTGTGTAACACCGTTCATAGATTGTTTATTTTCAATTTTATATTCAGTGGCGTCTCGTAGGTAAAATTAGTGGGAGTGCTGTGTAAAAGCACACAAACATGTATAAAAAGAAAATTTATTCCGGAACTTGATAAAATCCTAAATGAACAAAATCAAACATTTTTTTAAACAAGAATATGGTACACGGTTTTTAAGCATAACACACGTGAAGTAAAAAAACTACATTCTACCAACCAATACGTCCGGGTTGGCACTGCAGAAGCGACAGTGCTCTCTCTCTCTCCCTCGCAGCCTCGCGTGCAACTCCCTATGTGCGCATGCGCACAACAGTCAAATACTACGCCACTAGAACTGTAAAGCGCACAGTTCCATACAAAGATTTTTATACCTTTTTCATAAGCTGGACGATGGCTACTGACATTCAGTTTAAGAATTATATATTGTACAAGTATAAAAAAATAATTAAAGAAAAATGACTCATTATATTATGTATAATGTTTTATTATTATACTAAATTATAATCTATCAGTCAAATGAAAAACAAAACGCTGCCACTTTCGCAATATGAGCACATCACACATATGCCTGTTTTCCAATGAATAAATCGAACTTTTTTATCAGAGTGACAAATGGCCGCATTATTAAGAATCCTGCAGATTTTTTACGAGGCAGTTTTTACAGGCTTCGATTAAATTCAAATTAGTAATACCAGATGCGAGTTAACGAATCGTTTTTTTTTTTATCAAAACAAGATTTTCCCAAGTGCCGTATATCGAATTGATACCAAGTAGAACAGTTTACGTATAAATTTATTTGAAAAATCCTAATAATTAGGCAAAACACATCAAATTCAGGTTAAATTACATACTCGTGAATTCCGAAGACTTCTTTAAAAAATAATTGAAATATTGATACAAATTGGTTGAAATATATTTTTTTTAGAATGATAACGCTTTAGTACATAATATTTCTAATACTTATTGATATTGTTTATTATTTTTAAGTTATGTATAATATGGGAAAAAATTGTTTGTACTTTTGAACAATTTCTGCTTTTTTCAATAAACCAAAGAACAATGTTTTGTCCCACGTAATTTGCTTATATAGGGACCTGTATAAAGAATAACAATTCGACTTAAAACTGTAAAATTTAGCAAAATATTTTTTGAGATTGAAGAAAATGAAACGGAGGACGTCACGTGCATAAGGGTCGTCCATAAACCACGTCACTCTCTTGAGAGGGAGGGAGGGGTGACCACCAACGTCTACATGGCGTGACAAGTAGGAGGGTGGGTTAATTACTATTGTTACGTTACACTTGTCCCTTTAAAAGTGGATAGGTGATTTTAAATTGCATGGCTATTTAACCTTTTCCGTGCCAGACATAATGTCACAGCCCGATAGGCTGGGAATTTTTAACCGAAAATAGAACTTACATATTTATTTGAAAAGTATAGCGAATGTGTCTTTATCGTGATGGATATTTAAAATCATCCAAAATACTCAAATTCGTCAAGCAAACTACGTTTTAAATTGTACGAGTCAACTCGCTTCTGGCACTTAATCACTTAATATGGAATGTTACGTAACTTTTGAGAGAAGAGAGGAGGTGGTCAAGCGCTGAATGTCTACATGCTGCTACATGGAAGGGGGGAGGGTTAAAAAAAGTGAGAAATAATGTTACGTGGTTTATGGACGAGCCCTAAGTATCGTTCTTTATTGAATCTCTGTCATGCATTTGTTTCTTCCGCGTCATGCAGACGCAGGCGGGGTATATGCAACATTTCAGTTTATGCTAAGAGTATTCTAGGAACAACTCCCATAATACCTCATTGGTTTGAAATAGACTGAGTTCAATTATGCATAATTATGTGAAAATATCAACACAACTTATCCACATCAATTATTCTTTTTCTTTTAACCATGTCCGCTCCGAAACGAAGCATATGGATCTTCACAA
>JAPMAG010003164.1:0-10481 GCA_036584685.1 Rhyacophila sp. Rhy_31_5
AACTAAAATAAACAATGCATATATTATTGTGAACAGTAAAAACAAAGAAGTATTTATCTGAACAATTCGATTACGACTCAAGACAACAAAAAATTGAGACATTAGCGTATAACTCATTTTGATTACTATCGTTAGATAGTAGATATTAGTTATGTATCCTCACTGTAATGCAGAACTATCCTACGCTATATTAGACTGTGCATTATAGGAGAGCTGTTCGAAATATTAGAATACATAGATTTTTTTTAACTAACTTTGCGAAAACCTTTCCTTTATATGTGTTTAGTATATTTATGTTTATATATACTTAGGATACTCTGTATGTTATGGACAAGTATGCTATACATAGCTTTTAGTAAGTATTGCAATTTTATTTGAAATCGGATATTAAGTATAGACAGATTAAAGGCCTTCTGGTCTGCTTTGCGTGAGTTTTCTATGAAACATTTACGCCACTGTTTTATTTTTTAATCAAAAAGAGAATCAAAATGATGAATCATGATCACAGTTATAACTTATCGTATTGATAAAACGCTGATTTTGTATAGTTATCTTCATTTAACCTTTTCTGTGCCAGGCATAATGTTTAAATCTGGTAAGCTGTGAATTTTTAATCAAAAATTACATCTAAATATTTCTTTTAAAAGTATATTGAATGTTTCTTTATCATGAATTTATTTTTAAAGACTGTATTATAATCATATCTGCACTTTTAAAGTTAAAATCATCTTTGAATAGCCAAAGTTGTCTAGCAAACTACGTTTTAAGTTGTGCGAGTTGACTCGCTTCTGGCATTTAATCGGTTAATATAAATATAAAGAACATTAACACTGTGTAAATTACTTTGCACTTTACTCTTTTTTGTATTACTATAATTTTATTCAAATTGAAGTTAATTTTGTACTTTTACTAAATAAAAAAAATAAACAAACGATTGTGTGTTTGATTTCAATTGATTTATTTATAAAAGCAAAATCATACATTATCAAAATATTAATTCAATAATATTCTAGTACTTATAAATATACAAACATAGATATTAAATAAATTACCAAAATATATTTTCTTAACTTTTCAATTATTTTTTCTCATCTTGCTTCAGCTACTTATTGTTTTTGTTGAGTGTTAATGGAAATTTATTTTTATATTAGTATAAGAAAAATATTTCTTCATAGCAGTAAGATAGGACTTGGCAAGCTTAGCAAGTAAGAAGCTTAGTGTTTCGTGAGTTTTTTTTAATGTTTTATATATAAATAGTACGTCTTATAATAAACTTATTATATAATTGACAATTCTCTTTGTTTCATGACCGCATGTTTTAATAAAGCATATTATCATGAACACTACGATACATTTTAGAAACCCTTGTTGCCTGTATTATCTTTGTGTTAGATTGACAGAATATATATATATATATTAAAAGGTATTTAGCATACTGACAGCGCCTGAAAAGGAAGCAAGTCGGTGTAATAAACTCTCGGTTCATTTTGTATATGAGAAACACGATGACACTTTTACTTATGTATGAGAAACTAGATGGTTCGTTGTATAAGTATTGTTTCGATGCTTTCTACGAAATCATACCTTCGTAAGATCAAGTTGAACGAGTTGTGCGTGACACTTATCTACAGTTGAAATCTGTTTTTGAAGTTCTTCATACGGTTTTGCAAAGTCTTCGCTAGCTAACAGTTTGTTGTTGAAATTCAAAATTATTGCCCATTTGTAGTCTTTTATGTCGATCATTGACAATTATTCAAAATTACAATACAATATGTTAGATTTTTCAAACAGCTTAGATACTTATAATATATAGATTTATACGGATAAAAATAAAAAAAATACCATTAAAATAGGAGTCAATTTTAAAGATTCTGTTCAATACGAGTCAAGTCGTAAGTCATTGTTTTTAACATTTCAATATTTCATCATTAAATATCAAGTATATCGACTAGAGTATAATAAATCTGTAAAAATTACAAATTAAATTCAAAAACTATTTATATATTCCGGATATTTCTATGCAAAAAAGCGGCGTAATTTTCAGTCAGGAAAATTTTATAATAAACATATATTGTCATGATTACTTTCAATGTTAAATAAAGTGATAACAATTCTTAGCATTGTTTTTCTACTTCCATTTGCTTAATGAAATTTGATTAGTATTAAAAATATCTAAAATATAGTCAATTATAATATTTATATCGAATTATATTTTTTTTATAACCCTATCAATAGCATATCAAAGCAATTTGTTATATTTAAATCTTACACATGACAGTTAGGGAATCAATTGAAATTTTCAATTATCGAACGTCGTCTATATAATTATTGATGAGTGTGATTAACTTTTTAGACCAAAATCATATGGACATATTTAACTTTTTTTGTATTCATTATGTATAATTATTCTATATATTCTCAATTCTCCCAAAGTCATTTTTGTATGTGAGTAAATAGCGCATTTGACTCACGAGCCAAAAATCTCTGGTTCAAATCCTGTTGCTGCATTTAAAAAACCAAGCCATGCAGGTATTCGAAAAAAAACCGCAAAGGATATTTGGACCAGTCAAAGAAAACCAAGAATTTTGCATTCATACTGATGCTGAACTATGCGAGCAATTTAGCCCCAACTTACTGAATATCTTGAGGGCAAAGAGATTCAAACGGGCAGGTCATATTGTAAGGTGCGATAAATCTAGTACTCTCAAGAAGGTATTTAAAGAAGCTCTAATAAATAATCGGCCGCCCCAGAATGAGATAGGTGGAAAGCATAATTAGACATGGAAACATTTTGAGTGTAAATGACTAAAGAGAGAGAGAGGCCTGGAGGGAGATTTTGCAGTCGGCCATGGACCTGAATTGATTGTAGCGCCAAATTTAAACGAAATAAAAAACAACAGTAAAAATTAGTGGAGACAACACGAGTCTACGTATGCTCCGATTAAAGAATCATGTCGATATAATAGATAACGTATGGTTCCAAGACCCAAATATTTCAGTTACATAAGTAGTTCACATTTTTCTCATTATATCAACAATAACCGTATAATAATATCAACACATTGTAACCCTTTTATTGTGGCATTTTAGAATTTGCACAAACAACACATGTGTAATTTCTATAAAGAAAGGCTTTTTTACACAATAAATTACATACTGGACAAAGTATGCATCGTGAATCAACCAATTTCCCTTAGCACGCGAGAAAGCTTTACAATAGTGGCATTAAAAGCTTTTTGGAAATTCTTGCGTAAAACTCATTTTGCTGAATGTATGTGAAATGAAATTTTCAATGTGTAATTTAAATCAGCGAAAAACGTTATGTGTATTTAGGGGTTTGTTTAAATTTCTTTGTTTATTTGCTTTAAATATTATTATAACTACATAATAGAAAAATTTATATCTGACATTAGTATGGCTTAAGATTAATATTTGATGTTCAAGAATTTAATTTTTTTAACTTTTATTTTTACTTGAATATTTAAAAATAATAATTCAAAGTATGACCACCAATATACCTAATATTATTAAAGTGTGAAATATTTATTGGCACTTTCGGAAAAAACTTTGTTTACATAAATGAATTCAAAAAATGAAGGATTGTGTTTTTTTCGTAAATCGGAAAAATATTAATAACATCATATAATTTAATATTAACATAATATTATATTATAGTTATTCGTAAAAAATATAAAAGTGAATAGATATTTAGATTTAAAAATTGATTTATGTAAAACTTTACGACAAAGAGTAATATTTGATTGTGGTGTTCAAATGCACTAATATATTATCATTTATTTTTGGGTGATCAATTATTGATATAAAGCCATCACTTAAAGATATAGCTCGATCCATTTATTTTTAAATATTACGAAAAACGAAATAAATGTTGAATTTTAAAAATGTAGTTTGTTAAAATTTAAAAGTGGTTATTATTATAAAAATATTGATTTATTTTTAAAATTGTAAGTTAATTAACTACCTAAAGTTTGACTATTTATTCTTTATTAAGTTTTATAGTGTTGCTATTAAATTCGGTTAATTTTAAGCTTTTACTGTCCGTAAAAGCTATTATATAACATAACAATAATCATATTCCTTAAAAATGCTTTCCAACATGAACGCAAAAAGCTTTTAATGTTAGCTGTAACTTATATTTACAAAAAAATGTTAGTATTGTAAACAAAACATAACATCGTAACTCATAAAAAAATACCTAAGTTAAACTTTGCATGTAAAGACGGTTTGATGAAAGTGATGAACTTTTTCAAACTTTATCGTAAACTAATTTAGGTCTTAAGAACTTTTACATGAAACACTGAATCTTTCATATAAAATACACACTTTTTACTTAACAATGTAGTTTTAAAAAATGAAGCGGAGAGGGTGGAGATGAAGTAATTTTAGAAATATTATACGAGTACATATAATATTATCGTCAAATACCGTATGCGTCACATGTTATTCCTCCCATGAAACACTATTTGATTGCTCAATTTTTGAGTATATAGATATCATATCATTTTCTTACCTTGCTTACTAATGGACATTGAAAATATAGAGAAAAAATTATGTAGACTTACGAGTATATATTTGTAAGGATTACGATTTTGATGTAGGGCTAGGCAGGATACGTCAAACAGTTTTCTCGCCGATTGGTTTGTACATTACAATAATGTATATACATAGTACATACATGTAGTGAAAATTTAAAGTAATCTGAGTTGGTTACGCTTTTTATATATAGGGTTGTTGGCATCTATTTTCAACATTTTTTAGTTAACGTAAATTTTATTTTTCTAAACTTTTTAAGCCAAAAAAGATTTGTTAAAAAAATACTTTAGACTACTAAATATTGAGTATCAGAAATACACTATAATAAACGGAGTTGATTATTGTAAATAATATAGCCTACTCATGTACCATTAACAAATCAGCACGCACTTTTGTTAACACATCACTGAACTGATTATATCAATCGATTTTTATTTTGAAAACGATAAACATTTGAAATTATATCATCGATTTTGTCAAAGTTCTTTTTGTCTACAAATATAAAATAAATATTCTTTTAAGCAGTCTATAAAATAAATTCATATATAAATAAGTAAAATTTAAACAAATGCATTTTTTTAAATAGATTAATATACTAATTTCAAATACAAATAAAAAATACATTTTATCTTTCTACCAACAACGGAATCAAATTTGCAATAAATTGATACACTTTTGACTAATAATTATTGTTTATTGAACTTTGACTAATAATCGTTTACTGAATTACATAAAAAGATTTTTTTAAATTACCTGTGAATTAGTTGATGACCCCTTTTATTAAATGATTGGAAATGTTTTCGGACACATTGTTTGCAAAAAAAATTCAATAAATACTAGTGTCGAAGTCTGTTTCAGATTTTTATAGAGTTAAGAGGTTTAGTTATTTCAATAAACATAGATTTTTGTAAAGAAACAAATGTATAGCAACAGTAAAATTATTTTATTTTTAACTCGGTCTACAAAGACAATTTAAATAATAGTAGACATTTTTTAAATTAAACATTGATATATACGAGTATATATATTTATATATGTATTTCAGGTTTTAAAAATATCGTAAAATTAATTTTATTAGCATATCTAGCTAAAAGCAAATTTCATATTGACTCTCTATAGTTAAAAGGATGTAACTCTCAGTTTTAAAAAAAATGGTTTTATTTGAGAATCGCAATGTACACAACTAAATACACTTATTGTTAAAGGGTATTAAACCAAAAATGCCAAATTGTTATCGAAATTCAGCTTTAGATTTTGTAAAAAGAACAATTTAATATGGAAAAGAAAAAAACATTTAACATTAATTTCAATGTTTTCAATAATATTTTTTAATTATTGTATCATGAAAATGAAACACCAATTTCGTACTCTTCAGGTTTGTGTTAATGTGACTTTGACTAAAAATCCTTAAAACACGTTTTTTGTGCCTCCTGTAAAATTTGCTCTGTGAAGGTTACTTCCTTTAACCTAAACACGGTCAATATTTTTTCTGTCAAACTACTGCACAAACAGTGATGGAAAAATATTTAAATCCTATGTATATATTTATAATAAATTTGTTTTATTCATATTCTGTCACCCTCATTGGTGAGTGGATAGTGGCATCCGACTCACAAGGCGAGGGTCATGGGTTTGTAGCCCATGCTGACCGCAAATTTTACAAATGTTTATTCATTTGTATTGTAGCCAGGACACGAACTCAAAACAGTTGAGCTAATAATTGACGATTATTAATCGTAAAAAAATAACTGTCGAAACAATATTCACATTATGGAGACGCATATGCTTCGTTTCGGAGTGAATATGGTTAAAAGAAAGAAATGAATTCATATTCTTACAAAGATTCACGTCTGTTTTGGTAATACATATTTATTTTTACTGGTCTTTTTTATTAAACAGATAAGCGACATATTATAATTTTAAAATTATTTGGGCAGTTTGTTTGTAAATCCCTGTTACATGTTCCAACACTAACGCAGCGTGCAGGTCAAATCTTAACCCGTTTCCCTCGTCGCTCTCCACTGAGCACACTTTCTTTATTGCCCTTTTTACTGCCAAAAAATATACCTATGCCAAAGGTCTAAAAAGAGGAAAATTTCTATTTCAAAATGATATGAGGTACGCACGTTTCCGTGTAGCCTTCTCAGAAATAAAGTTCGTTTTATATTCGGTCATTTTAAAAAAATCTGAAAAGCCATTAGGAAAAACGAGTACTTGTTAACCTAAAAAAACCTCTCAAACGCAAAGGTAGATGAAATGTGACTATTCATATATTATATAATATTTTTTTCATGCGATGTTTGCTCTCAAAGATTATGTAAAGCGGAAGCGGACACACATTATTCTGCCCATAAGGCTAGCGGCTATATAATATGTGTGTGGAAAAAAAAATAATGAACAGAAAATTTTCGAAAACAAAAGACATTTACATATGTTTAAATCAGTCGCAAAACAAAATACTTTTTTCATTCCGTGACACCAAAAAAGTATTACGTACCGTTTGTTGTTATTTTAATTATGTGATGAATTCTTGTATAATTTACATTAAATAAATATACAGCTATATATTTTGGACTTAAAATCAAACAATGACACCTACAAAAATGCGTTTTTTTATTATTTGTGATTATTTTTACATTCTTGGCTACATAATTGTCAAACAACGGTGTGTTAATCTTCTCCAGTATCTTCTTAAATCGTCTGTCAGGTTTAACGCTAATTACATAAAATTGCCTTTGTTTAATATAAAAAGACTGTTTAAATTTTTAGCATTCTTGTCACAAGAAAAATAAAATTTTCAAATAACAACAAATTATAACATTTTACAATTAGGTTTACGTAAACATCTCCTTTGTTGAGTTCCAATAAAATAAAAATACGTGTTTTGCTCTCCTGCAAAGTTGAACTATTGTAGATAACATTGTTTGACTTTAAGCACTCGATATAATACACACATATTAACTGTGTGAACACAAAAGTACAGAAAATTAACTCTCACAGAACAAATTTTAAAATTTTACAGAATGCACAAAAAACATTTTTTAATGATTTTTAGTCAAAGTCATATTAACACAAATATTATATACATGATTACCAATAAATTGATGTCTTATTTTCCTGAATTGATAATTTAAAAATTCGTTAAAGAAAAATCGTTAAAATTGGAGGTTAATGCTTTTTTCCGTACAAACTTAGTAGATCGATCGTTTTTCAAAAATCTAAAGTACAATTTTAATAACAATTCGGCATTTTTGTCTTAATTTTCTTTTAGAACACGTGTATTCAGTTGTAAATATTGTGATCCTCAAATAAAAGCATTTTTTAAAAACTGAGGGTTAAGTCATTTTAAATAAATAGGGTCATTATAAGATTTTATTTTTTTAACCAGAACTTTTACGTCAGTAATTTAAAAAAATAAAAGCTCTTAACAAATAATTCGGTGTTATGCTGAAATATGCAAAGTTTTTTAATGTTGTTTTTAAGTTCGAGCAAATATATTAAACATATTATAGTGTTCTTGGAAGAATCTTTCAAGCTATTATTTAGGCAAAGGCGTAATGGGTGTAAAAGATTACTACAGTCTTCAAATCACACCTAATCAATCACTTATATAAAGCTTATAAGCTATACTTTATCATATTATGTACTACACTTTAAATATTTCCCATATTGATATATTACTAAGACTTTAGACATTATAAAGATAAGAAGATACTAGTATAAATACACATTTTCTTACGCCATGAAAATCAAACATTTTACTACTGTTATCATTTTTTATAATTAAATAGCATACAATATTTATAATTACTTTTTTTATTAACTTTACCCGTAAAAACCCAAATGTGATATGTTTTTTTTTTGTATAACATTTTTAACAGATACAATTGATGATACTTGATAGAAATGTAGTGACACAAAATACAATTTAAAAAACAAGCCGAAAAGGAACAATCAATGCATCATCTAAACGTAAAAGATAAACTCTCGATAAATGTTGGTCAAGTTTAGAAATTAACACAGTTTTATATATTTTGTTATGCTTTTTTCAATGATATACTCAATTATGTTGTAACTCTGCTAAAATATGTAATGAACGGAATATCACACTATGTTATTTATTAACTGAGAGCCACAACGATTTCAAATAGCCATAGTGAAAAAATGAAATTTTCGATATAGTGTAATTTTCCTCTCGGGTACAGCATTATATCAATCGTGTTAAAGTAAAATGAATTAATCCTCACAGAATAAATTTTGCAGGAGGCACAAAATACGCTTTTCAATGATTTTTAGTCAAAGTCATATTAACACAAACTTAAAATGCATGATAATCAATAAATCGGTGTTTTATTTTACCAATCTTATAATTTAATAACTTATTAAAGAAAAATCATTAAAACTGAGGTATCATGCTTTTTTTTCTTTCCACGCAAATTTGGTAGTTCACGCTTATTCCAAAACCTAAAGCTGAATTTTGTTAATAATTCGGTATGTTTGGTTTAATTCACTTTGACATAACGTGTATTTAGTTGTGTACATTTTGATTCTCAAATAAAAACACTTTTCAAAAAACTGAGGGTCAAGCACTTTTGCATAAACAGGGTCGATTTACAATAAAAAGATAAGATAACCCATTAGACCCAAGATGGTCATGTACTGTGTATATCTTAATAAATTCTTAGTTAAGCACGCGTTAAATACATGAATCATATTGGTATTATAAAATACAAGTATGATGTTGAAATATTCAAGAAGATTGGTCAGTGAAAGAAGTATGCATATGCTTTGGGTAAGCGATGAAATACAGCAGAAAAAGACATCAACGCTTACTCATATCCCCCATTTTTTCAAAAATGTTTTTTTCATTTGATTATCTTTATAAGTTTTGCCACTCGGACAAATAAATAATATTAAGACAGTTATTTCCGCCGAGTTTTTATAAAAATATGTTCTCGGTATATTTGAGTGTGGTGCAAACGTGAACATACTGTAAAATACAACATTTTATTTCGTAAAGTCAGCTATAAATAATCACAATGTATGGCATCCTATATAAAGTATCATCACTTTTAGGAAAACAGACTTTTTCAGAATAGTGATGGCGTATAATTATCTATAATTTTCATTAAAAAAATATTTACAATTCAATTTTTTTTTATAAAAATACTGTCTTATCTTTGTTAAGCGGTAAATATATAATTTGTAACTATAGCCTCCAACTTGAAAGTGTGCGACCTTGAATATGCCGATGATGCTGTCACATTCAACAACTCCTCCAAGGACGTACAAGAGATCGTTAATAAGCTGCACTCGAATTTGTCTTGTGTTGGTCTAAAATCAACGCAAAGAAAACGAATGTAATGCTCAACATTGCCTGTCCCGATCCAGATTTCTCCATGACTAGTGGGGGATAGCAAATCGAAAAGGTCAACAGCTTTAGATATGGGGATTCACATCATGGGAGATGGTACTTCGTAAAGAGAGCTCGCTATATACAGGAATTGGTAGAGCGACCTTCTACTCCATGCGAAAAGTCTGGAATTCACAGTTATACTCGGCAAAAACCAAATGCCGCCTCTTCAACGCTTGTATACTGATAGTGCTGCTCTATGGCTGTGAGTCATGATACCTTACAAAGTCTCAAAACAGCCGTTTACTGAGCTTCAAAAACAGATGCTTGCGGCGAATTTTGGGAGTGGGGTGGTATCACTATAAGCAAAACGAAGTGATAAGAGAACGGACCATGTAGCCTCTCATCACATCTATTGTAAATATGAAGCGCTGGACTTGACTTGGTCATGTGTTAAGAAGGTCTGATTTGCATCTCAATCGGGCAGGCCTCTTCTTTAAACCCACAGGATTTCGCCGCCCCGGGAGGCCGGTGAACATCATCTACAGGATGTATTCGGCGGAGTTGCGGGACG
>JAPMAG010003167.1:0-10480 GCA_036584685.1 Rhyacophila sp. Rhy_31_5
AAAATTTTGTAACCAGCCCGGGCTTGAACCTGAGATCCCCGCTTGATAGGCGTGCCCGCTACCAACTAGTCTAACGGGGACTATTAAGATTATTCCGTGAAATTAGTGAAATGTTAGAAAAAATATCGTTGGTATTCTCTAAAGAAGGTAAGTCAGCCTACATTAAATTATATTAAATTTAATTAAACTATTTATAACGATCTATTAATTTTTGACAAATATCAAGCAATTGAATTTTTATCAGATATCGTTCATCTTAATTGATCACAGCTAGAATTCTGTAGGCATATTCATGTTGAGTATGTAACAATTTATTAGCATATATTTGTGATTGAGTGAGAAAAGGTGCAACTCATGAACATGGGTATGTAAAAAGATTTCTATTTTTTTAACGTGTGAAAAAAACTTCTCAGAATTAATGGCCTGAATGTTTGGATATTATTACGAAGCTGAAAGTGACGACTGGTTTTTTGGTGCTGTTTTATGATGAATGTATCTAATATGTTTTTAATTTGTGACATCAGTAAATTTATTGTTGATGTTCATGTCTACGTTGTTTATGACATATATTTACTGTGCATATTTCAATCAAGAATAAAGCATGTAAAAACCAAAAAGTAAAAGGTACGAAAGAATGTATGTTGCATACTTTTTAGTGTAAAAGTTGAAAAGAAATATCGTTATTTTATTCAATAGCTACCAAATCCTTCTTAAAATATTTCTTTTAGTTACTTATCTTTTTAACCCAACTTTTCTTAAAAAACCTTTTACTTAGAGTATATATAGTAAAATCAATCATAAATTGTAAAGTTTCACTAAATTTAATTAAAAATCATCTGGGTATGTATATAAATAATGATAAAAGTATTTTTTTCCAAAGAGTATACTTATTATATTAATA
Organism: Rhyacophila sp. Rhy_31_5; assembly: GCA_036584685.1. Classification (NCBI taxonomy): domain Eukaryota; kingdom Metazoa; phylum Arthropoda; class Insecta; order Trichoptera; family Rhyacophilidae; genus Rhyacophila; species Rhyacophila sp. Rhy_31_5. The sequence goes on from JAPMAG010003167.1 coordinate 902, forward strand.
AGTTACTTTGCAGTCAGTCAAGTATTTGCATACTAAAACACTTTAATTAACCTAAACCAGTGCTGTTATAATGAAAAAAAAAACAAAAATAAATCCTAAAAGTTAAACAATTTAATGAAGCGTATAATCTGTTTTTTATATTCAATTTTAAAAACATGGCAAAGTATTGAATCAAATATCTTTATATGGCTGCACTAAACCAGCGTATTAACTTTTTTATTTGGCTATAATGCAGTAATTTTCTATAATTTAATTATTCACTCTGAAATAAACACTTTTTTCTACTCAAAAATACTTTTTTTAGTTACACAATCATCTTTTAACTACTCATAAATATAATACGTTTACAATGACAGTGCTTTTCAACCTTTTTAGTGTTGCGACCCTCTCACTATAATAATTGAGCGTTTATCAAAATTTTACATTACTACTAACGTGACAAAAAATATATTGACACTTGTTACAGATACTGACAAACAAACAATGTCTTTATTTTTTGGACAGATTGCGACTTCCTTATACCTCATCACAACTCCTCGGTGGGGCAACCCCCAGACTTAAAAAATGATATACTATGGAATACATATGTTGAATTGATTGGAATTTCTCATTATTTTAGAAAAAACGCATTATCATAATATATCGACCTTGTTTAGATAAAAGTGCTTTATTTGAGAATTACAATTTACCCAACTAAATACACGTTCTGCTAAAAGAAATTAAGTCTAAAATGTCGAATTATTATCAAAATTCAGTTTTAGATTTTGAAAAATAACAACCTACTAAGTTTGTATGTAAAGTAAAATAGCATTAAATATCAATTTTAATGATTTATCTTCAATAACGTTTTTAATTATCAGATCAGGAAAATACACATCAATTTATTGGTCATCATGAACTTCAAGTTGGTGTTAATATGACTTTGACTAAAACTCATTAAAAACGTTTTTTTGTGCCTCCTGTAAAATTTGTTCTCTGAGGGTTAATCCTTTTCACCTAAACACGGTCGATATATTTTGCGAATAATTAGAGATTTTTTTAATATCACGATTATATTTCATTGTATTTAGTGTAATAAAACGTTTTAATTTACTCTTGATAAAAATTTGGCTTATGGTCTACTCGTTATTATTATTTTGCGTATGAATATTTAATTATATCTTCTCTATTTTATTATAATTGTCCATATTAACGAAAAATAGAGTAGAAAAACATACATCTTTAAGAGAAAATGCTTATTAGAATTTTGGCAAATTGATGTTTTAGCATTCTTGTTGTATTTTCTGTTTAATTATTTGTATACGTACATTTGTTTTCTTTTAAACCCAACATAGAAAAAATTAGTATTTTTTTGTTAATGGGCCAATTATTATGGTATATAATGTAATATTTCGGTCATTTGAACAACTGTTGTGGCTACGTTTTTTGTAGCTCACTCGGAGTTATTTGATTATTAACATTTTTACGAGTTATCAATTCGTGAGTAGCCAAATGAAAGACACCGCTATAACCTATCACAATAATTCTTACAATAGAGAACACTAATGCTTAAAAAATCTAGGCAATCGCCGAGTAAAATTATTCGACTGCATTAGTTTTGCTTGGTTCTCTACGATAACCATAGTATGTAAAAAATGAATAAAAAAACGATTCAACCCAAAGGCCATCATCATCTTGGTCGAACTAAATCTTACCCTTTCTCTACAGTCTGCTTGTGTGCGATGCGCATGTAAACAATTTACATGAGGTGTAGGCAGATATTTGTGCCACTCATAAAACATCAACTTTATATCGAAAACATAAACAAGTTTTTAAAAATTATTTTTTTATTGTCGCTACCAAATTTTAGAACTTCGTCAATTATAAATAACCAAATGCGCGCAATTGTCTTCATTCAATATACATTTTATTCACCAAACTGGCGCAATCATTACAGTTCTAATTAATTATACTAAATATGAGTATTTTTTTCAGGCTAGGGAATATTGCTTATGACTATCAATCTGAAGGCTACATGTTCAAATCCTTTACCTAGTCATAAACACTTTAAATGTTTATTCATTTGTATTTGTAGCGAGGACATGAAAAAACGATAGTTGACTTTATTTCTTCTTCTTCTTATGCCATGTCACACCTCTTAGAGACCGCATGTTGTTTCAATGATTCCTGATGCTGGCTAGTCTTCTGGAATTCTTCCAGGTTATACCAGCATCCTTCAACTTTGCTAAATTCATCTTGTGAACGGTATTCAACGGTTTCCCAAGACGACAGAGTCCGATTGGCTTGAATAAGACACATGCCCGGTTGAGAAGCAAATAATACATTATGAAACCAAGCTAAATTCAACGTCTCATCATATTGGACGTAATGCATGGTCTTATCATATCGTTTAACGTATAATAATACCACTGCAGTTCCAAAATTCATCTGTCATCTGTTTTTGAACAACTTCAAAAACTGAGTTTATTTACTAACAGTTACTTAAAAAAAGGTTCAGAAGATAATATTTGTTGTTTTTAATGGCGGATTTGAAATCCAAAGCTCTATTAAAAGTACGATATATGTGTTATATCCGACGCATAATTCAAATTATTAAATAAAAATTTAATTTAAAAACTGTATACTATGTATGTAAGTTCATCGTATCAGAATGAAAATATCGTTGAGAGAAGATACTTAATTGTTTGTATTTTTTTATCACGCTATGTAAATATAATTAAAGATATATTTATTTATTCTGTTGAGCTAATAATTAACAACTATTACTCAAAAGTTATTTTATGTCAATATTTTATTAAAAATTACTTTATAACGTTGAAAGACTGATGATAACAATTGTTTATATTATTTAAAATAACGTTTAAAATGACGTATAAGTGTGCATACTATTAAAAACGATCTTATTTGTAAGATTTATCCAGTTGACAAAACGTATAATTGAATATGAATCTTATTTGTTTGGATCACCTCTTGTCGATCGGTCAACGGCAATGTGAGCACGGAGCCGCGCAGGTCGAGCGCAGGTGTCTACTCGGGGATTCACCTTGGGACCGTCCAAGGTCGACGATTGCTGCCTTATTCTATGTCAGAATGATACCACACTGTTTTGTCTTTATATCAGAAGATATTTCTCATAAAATGTGACGTAGCTAACGATTGATTGAAAATTATCGAAGATATAATATACGAATTAAAAATAATAATCAATCTACATCAATGAACATATTTATTATTAATGAGTAAATACTTTGACTATAAAATGATACAAAATCACATGTTTTTCAAGTATCTCAAATACGATCTATTTTTCTTATATTTATCATCTCGTTCACGTGGATTTTAGTGCAGCCACAAGATTTTAATATACTATTGCATTTTCTACCATAATGTCAAATTATTTCATGATAAAAAACAATAACACTTGCATACTGATATTACCACTCAATGGTAGCTAATCATTGTACCATACGAAGTATTAAAATAATCGTTTACTAAACTTCGAAAACAGATAGATGTCTGCGGCAAATTATTGGAGTGCATGGTATTTCTATTAGCAAAATGACGTGATAAGGAGATAGACCATCAGATACAAAGAAAAATGGGATATTGGACTTGGCTTGGCCATGTGCTGATAATACCTGAATTGCATCTTGATCGGGCATATTTTTTGTTAAAGCCATCTCAGATTCTGTTGCTTCGGGTAGCCATGGAGTACCAGTAAGTTTCACAGAACGTATTCGGTAGAGTTACGGGATGCCGGTAATCTCTGGGAAGATGCAAGAAGAATGGCCAGCGATACAGGTATAAAGGGGCAAAATGTGGTGTTCAACTCAGGTCAAAGGTCGTGATATGGTTAAAGAAATGAAGTAGAATAAATAATTAATGACAGAACAACTTTTTTGAGACACATTAAATGCATTTGTTTATAATTTGTAAATGGAAATAAAAGTTTGTTTTTAAATTCAGATTTAATTTATATAGATTATTAAATATGAGAAGAATGATTATCTTTGGAATAATTTTTCTAATATAGAATATAAAAACACGTTTATACGTAATATAACGATTTTTCAATGAAATTAACAAATGATGAATTAATTTTCCTATTCAAAATACGTGTTTGTATGAAATTTTGAATGGCATTTGTAATTTGTGAGTTCTTATTAAAGTGTATATATTTTCCCATATTTTTGTAAATATATTTTTACTATGCCGAGTAAATACATAAATAAAATAAATATTAAACAAAACAATTTTAAAATGTATTACTGTGGCTTAACGATTATAGGTTTAAACATGAGAATATTCTAATATCCACAAATTCTGTTAAAAAAATTCTCTTATATGTATAAAAAAAACAACTACCTAATAAAATCCGTTAATATACTCAATTTTAGAAAAATAATACAATACTCTACGTTGATAAATGTTTATTTATTTTAAAATACTGACTGAGCCAAAGATTTTTTAAACTAAAAACGATTCATATTGATTTACAATAGTTATTTTTTTGTACGTAGAATAATATTCTCGTTATTCAACATTATCTTGGAAAAGGATAAATGTCGTATTTCGAGACTTCCGCGTTTTAAAAGCAAAAAGTGTTTCAGAGAAAACTGTTATCACTTATTTCAATTCAATGAATCCATTATAATTTTCTTATACTAGCAAAAAACTTATTTGCCAATATAATCCATCAGTTCAATTAAAATCTATCCATTAAAATATAAGATTTGAAATGTTCTTCAATATTTGAGTACGTTTGGGTTAGGTACGGATGATTTATACTGACGCATAACATATTGCTATTGTGTTATTTTGTAAAGTCACTATAAAAAATGCGCAATAAAGCCAGTCGAATCAATAATTGATACTTAAGGCGCACATGATTGATGAAAAGCCGTTTATTGTACATAAAAAAACAAACTTTTTATTATCAATTTTGATATAACAATTTATTTAGACAAACATATTCTATATACACGAAATAAATTCATCATTTATTATATTTAACGAATTTATTAACTTTAATTAACTATATGCGGAAGAATTTATTGAATTCATTTTCATGAGTTATATCACAGACAAATTTACAAATATTATCGAAAACAAGCTCTCCGATAAATCAATTGTATATGGACCATGTTTAGGCAAAAGGGATTAACTCTCACAGAACAAATTTTATAGGATTCACAAAAAACGTTTTTTAATATTTTTTAGTCAGTCACATTAGCACAAACTTGAAGTGCATGATGATCAATAAATTGGTGTTTTATTTTCCTGATAATTAAAAAAGTTATTAAAAGAAAATTCTTAAAGTTGTCGGTTTATGCTTTTTTTCTTTTCTACACAAACTTAATAAACTCCACCGACTCCGATCCTGGCTCCACAGCCCTGGGAAAACCGTGAAAAACTGTGTTATAAAATTTCAACAATGTAACGTTATAAATTTACGTTTTTAATTATGATCATTGCATTTTTAAATATTTTGAAATATTTAAATTTAAATCTATAATTATTTGAGTTGCTATTGATGACTCACTCAAAAGATATTATTTGGTTGCGAGTTCCAATTTATTGCAAACGTTTTTTTCATTAGTATTTGCACGTGAACGCAAAATGGTTGAGCTAATAATTAACAATTATTACTACTAAAAAACGAATGTTGAGAGAGCAGATATGTAATTTATATGATTTCTTTTTTGGTAAAATCTTTTTGTTACCAATAAACATCATTACATACTATAATATAAGTTGTCATCATAACTCACTTCTTCTAATTTGAATTTACATCGTATACCTCTCGTATGAACATATTATACTGTCTAATATAGACGTATTTTAGTGTATCTTAAATAAATGTAGTCTTTTAATTAAAACGGCTTTGAAAACCGCTAAAATGGATTTAATTGGCGCGTGAACTGTGAACCGTTTTCTGACACATGGTTACCTGTGACAGAACTCGATAGTTTAAATGTGACGCAGTCTAGTGTGTGCCATCTACTAACAATTGTATAGTAGTCTAAATAATATTAACAATAAATTAATGATTTGACAGCATCAACAACTATTTTTTTTTAGTAGAAATATGCTTTAGCGATGGGTACGCAGTTAAAATGTGCCACATTTAGGTGTCACATTTCGTTGTTACGATTTTGTAGTATGTACTACCAACATGCCACCGGACCGCTCGGGCAATGGGGAATTGAAAAAGTACAACTCAAAACTCTCGTCTACATTTTGTGTATGTATATAGTATGCCAACATGCCATCGGACCGCCCGGCCAATGGGGGAACGAAACAGAACAAGTCAAAACTTTCGGCTACATTTTACAAAACTAAAATGATATGTTCTAGTAGCATCATCTTTTGCCTTCTCGAATATAAGCTAGTATTTTATTTCATTTTTCATTTCCGTGGCTAAAGCATATCCACGTTTAATAAATTAAGCCATAAGGCCAAAGTAGATAATATCCGGGGGTCAAGGGGGGCAGAACCCCCCTTGCAAGGCGCGTAGCGCCGAGTTTTGAATAAGTACTAATTTTGTTAAAAAGGCGACAGAGGAAGACACCTTCATACTTCTGAACACTGGGATGATAATATTAATTTTCAAGAGAATAGTGATTTTCTAGTGGCATATCAACAAATGTGAGAACTCGTACGTAATACAATTTGCACGATTTATACAAATTTTGCCGACTCTTATTATATTGTAAACTTGTTTTTATAAAATAAAAACACAGGGAAAAAATATAAATTAATGTTTCGCAAACTGCTTACAGTGAATATTATATTTTTATTTTCAGAAACAAATCTTTTAATTTTAAAATAGTATTGAGTATATGTTTCAATATTTTTACCTAAATAGATAGCAATTCAATTTTGACATTTATTTTAAGTATTTATTCACCTGTGTTTTTTTTTAATTCGTCCGTATATTGATAGAAAGCTTTAAGTTAAAAAAATACTGTTTTAAAAAAAAATGATTTTTAAAGATTTAGTCTCTTACATATATATTTAACGATAATATATTAAGGCAACTGGGAGTGTGAGTCTTGTTGATGTTTTTTTTCCAGAATTAGAATATACCTAGAAATACTTAATTTGATCGGCCAAATAATCCTTAGTCGGTTTAATGTATTTTTTTAGGTTGTGAAATTTTAATATTACAGAAAAATACAAGGAATATGGATAAGCGTGTTTTACCAGATAATCGGAGTGCTGTGATACAGAGAGGTGGCCGCATCAGGCAGTACTGCAAGGGGGCAGAATAAGCAGCGAAACCAAAATAAAATTTGAACCATTCATTAAATAAAAATCTTTAACCAACGCTTTTCTATTATATATTGGTCTGTGTTATTTCAAAATTGATTTACGAAATATAATTTATCGTATATTTTGTGGAGTTTTTATTTAATCACAATCGAAGGTTATTTTAAAGAATAAACATTCAAGGGGTGGCATTTTGAAGACTTGCATCATACTGAGAAAATATACCGCGTGGCCTCGCAGATGATATTGTGTGAAAAATCAACCAAACTACACTATTACGAGTACGTCATAATGGTTATTTTTGACTTAACGCCGTTTGCCCAGTATACACACTATATTTTAAATATTTTCTTGCTGAAGTTCATATTATTCTCTTCTCTTCCGTATATTTTATGTACCACTAAACATAATTAATTTCTTATATAGCTTATTGTGTAATTAGCTAATTAATAACATTAAGTGTCCACTGCGTACTATAATGAATAAAAACTAAGCACATAATGTTTCCGTCATTGCAAGATTAAAAAAATACGATTAAAACAATTAATTATCAGTAATATCTTAGTTAAAAGCTTCCTTATATAGAAGAAAATTAATAAATTAACTAAAAACTTTGCTAAAAGAATCGCAGAAAAAATGTATATTTATTACGAGACAATTTATATTTGTTATGCAAAATTACCAGCAGATAAAATCTAGCCCTGACTTTGAGATACATTTTTGTTACGCAAAACTTTTTAGCTTCAGACTCTTATGTTATGATTATCATAAAATGAAATCTCTTTTTTTCACAAAACAAATCACGCTCTGAGATAAATCGCGAATGTTTGACTGACTTGTACGTAAGTCTTTTTACACATACTCGAATGATGAAAAAAATTGGTATTTTTTTTTTGTTGTTGTAAATTTTAAATAAGTGGGAGGAGTTATTTTTACCTCCTATCGATTCGCTGTCTATATAACAATCAATATTATATTTTTAAGTACCTACCTATTTATAAAATATATTGTACTATGCATATTTGAGTATACAAGTATTCGGAGAATGCTTACTAGCTTAAGTGTCTAAGTAATAAAGTTTTTATAGTAAATAAATTTAGCCACCAAAAAACAGTGGACTGTTCCAAGGTCTTTAAAATATAACTGATCCTATTAAATGCTTCGTACTTCATACTTACTACTAAGGTTTGGTAGAAATGTTTATTAAAAAATAACTGAATGTACTAAAAACTGTTGCGTACGTACTCGTATACTATCTAATACAATAAAATTGCGATAATTCCCATCACGTTAATTCATAAATCCCGGTCTTTTGGAAAATCGGAGTAAATCGTAAAAAATCAGTGCATTGTGGCCACTTCGTTTATTTGCAGTGATTATTCTTTTGAAAGCTGGCGACCTAAACGTCTTATAATTCGTAATTTTTCTCAAGTAAAGAACCCCGTTTATTCGTATATAAGTATAGAATGACGCACTTCTTGCTTCTCCAACACAACTTCTGTGAATTCGGTTTGTTTACATTTTTTTTATAACTTCTAAGATTGTAGCCTTGACGCTACCGTAAGAAATATTTTAATCAAAAAAAAAAAATACAGATTTTTTTACAATTTGAGTTTACGTTCCTTAAATTTTACATCGTTTTTATATGTAATTTTATTTACACTTTTTAAGAAATCTCGTAAACTCGATATTTTCTGTTTTTTGTTCTCGATTAGTTTTAATTTTGCTTATTTGAAAATTCGTATAATTTGTAATTAGCCTAACGTCTCTTGGCACTAAGAATTATCGGGATTATTCTGTATGTTAATTTATGAAAGTATTAAGTATAAAGCACAAGTACGCAGTACTTTCCCGTTGTTGATTACATGCGTATTTGAAATAATGCCCACAGCTTACTCATGGTATTTTCGTAGTTCTCGATATATAAAAAAATAAAGTGTCTCAAAAGATGGGCAATTTAACGCCTACAAGAAGAAGCCTACAGTTATTTGTATCAAATAGATTCGATATACTGTAATTTTAATATTACACGAGTGTCATTACCTTCCAAAATATTGGTTATAATTGGTTCTTACAAATCTGTTAAACGTAAAAAATGATGAAAACTTTGGTAATATTAAATGTTTTCTATAGTTTATATCTGTACATATCTTGCACAGCTATAATTTGAAAATCAAAAAAATAATACATCAGAATTTTTTACAAAAAACTTGACAGATTTTAGTTAAAATGTTCTTGTTTAACTAATTCATTGTGCACGTATAAATCTTGTGTCTAATTTAATGTATTATAAACACAATTAATGTA
>JAPMAG010003168.1:0-10480 GCA_036584685.1 Rhyacophila sp. Rhy_31_5
CAAGAAATTTTTGTTATATTTATTAGATAAAAGCTTCAATTGTAATTGTGCATATTTAAAATAAATGATAATCACTGTTATCCAGATGGTAGTGGCGTAATAAAGAAATCACATTTTTTTATCCACATGTAAGAAAACGTGTTAAATTAAGGCCAATACTCAAAAATATATGTGAAAGCAAATAATGTAGTAAAACATTTATTAAGTGGAAACGTGTGTTAATTTTTTATTACTGTGCTCTCAAAATTCGACTGCTGTATGGCAAATTTTATTAATTGACATTCGATAATTTTAGATTTTGGCTTTTGATGAGAAGTATTGCACATAATTCAAGTTTAATCGAAGTGTCAACTGATCACTTGACTATTGAAAGACTAGTACAAAATGTAATCTATTTCCCAAGTATTTTTGGCCGCCTCAAGCAGGACCCGCTTATCCTATTATATCCAACACTCAAATACATATGCATAAACGTTCACAAAAGCACCATTTTTTAACCTGGATTTTTATGTTGTATTGTAAAGAAATGATAGTTACCAAGATGAAACTGTATTTTGTAGTCTGTATCGTCCGTGAAATACGGTTCGTGTGTGATGGGCCTTAAAAGTTGTTTCATATTGTTAATAAATAAAAAGCATACTTTACGGACATATGAAGTGTCTAGTTACAAAAATCGATATAAATACAATTTTTCAAAATCGAGAAAAATACGTTCGTATTCAACGCACAATTTTACAATATGTGTGGAAATTTTATGTTCCAAAATCCAATATTAACTTAAAAAAAAAAAGAAATTTTCCTGAATTGGAATATTTCAAATCTGATGATTTCATGCGCATTTAAGTATCTATTTCATTTTAAAGTTTATCAGATAATAAACGCCGTTATTTTGTTCAATTTTAAACATTGAATACAACGAAAACAAAAACTAACTTATAATAACCAAACTCTTAACATGAAACAAAGACTTTGAAACATAAAAATATTGTATGCTGACAATATTGAAATGTTCTTATATCGCTGTTTATAACTAGACGTTTCATATAATATAAGTATAAAATTATTAATACCTACTTAAAATTTGTGGATTGTATTGATTTGTTTTGTGTTGTTCGTCATTATGCTTTTTTATCATTTTTTATCCACATCATTCGATTGTTTGAAGAGAAGCCCCGATTCGAGGTGACGATGAGGGGAGAATTGAGCAATATGGACAGACAAATTTCGCGTGACTTACCAACTCTTGACTATCCCAACTGCCGCCCTCTTTGTTTGCTCTCTTACGCTACCTGTCGTATTGAGCTATTTGGCTACGTGGCTTAACATAACAACGGGTGAAAAATATTTCTCAAAAATGTTTGAAATTCTTTATTCTTAAACGTTATTATTATAATATTTAAAACGTATCTGTCATGAAATTTTGATATGAAACTGTAAAATAGTCACAAAAGATGGTATTTATGTGTAGATATAGTTTGTTTTATAAAAATACAGCATTTAAAAAAATATCAATTTTGTCATATATATTTAATCTATTATTAATTGAATATATATGAGATTGCTATCCATGATAAAAAAGTTGTAACATGATTGAATGTCTTCAAATTAATGAATCAACAATGCACATAATGTGAAGTATAAAGACTTCCATGTTACTTACAAATCTATCGATGGGTTCAAACTACTGGTATATTACAGTTATTTTACGTTCTTTTAACCACATTCGCATAACGGAGCATACAAAATCCCATAATACGAAGATTGCTTTGACTATTTTTTACGAGTAATAACCTTAAGATAATAGCGCTACCAATTTAATTTATACCCTTGTTTCAAATGATTTTGAAAAACCGGTGATATTTTTACCTGGTATGAGATTTGAACTTACGACCCTCAGCTTGTAAGTCAAATATGCTATTTATTCACCTACTAGGGTGACAATTTATTATAATTAAATTGAGTGAATGTTTGATTATTGATAATCTGTGTACTATGTATAACTTTTGTAACAAAGATGATTTTAATTATTTTATTTACTGTCAGTTCTTGGTGGAACAAACTATATCAAAATAAAAACATAGATTTATATGATATGTTTGTCATGACACAGCTTAAAGTCGAATCAATTGAAAATATAATATTACAGACAAATCTTGTCTTGATTTTTGAATATGTTTATCGGAAATAAGTTTAAAAAAAGTGTGCCATTATTTCAATACAGATAACAATATGCAAATTTGGAAATGATCTTATGAATAATGTTTGTAGTTGGTTCTTCTAAAAAAACAAAATAAAGTTAACAACAATAAATAATATACGTAGTAACGAAATGCTCTTGGTTTTTTAATGGTTCATAAAACTTTGATTCGTGGTAAATGTGTCTGAATTTGACATAAAAGCAACTATTCTACAACTTTCATGATATTTTACAATTTGTTCACATGTTAGTAAAATATAGTATGTTCAAACATGCATTAAAAACAATACAATTTAACTGTATTATAACTGTATTCTAGAAAAAGTCATATAAAATTCTTTTTGAAATACTCTTGGCATTTATTTGCAGGATAATTCACGACCAATTAACTCACTACAGTACCAATATAATTTGTAATATAAAACCAATTGCCTGTTAGTGTGGCATATTTGAAGCGGCTATTAACTATCGCTAAAATATATTCATCATACGATTTGCTTCTACTTTTAACCATATCTACTCGAAAACGAAGAATATGGATCTCTACGATGTAAAGATTGTTTTGAGAATTTTTCTTTACAATTTTCACTATATAACAATTTTTATTAAATAAACACCAAAATATTTAATTAGTCAAGTGTCTTTTTTATTCTAGGAATAAAACGTACACACTTTGGTATTTTTCAATGTATTTTACATCTCTACACATCACATTACGATAATCATTGTTATACATTTTTATATTATATCATCAATAATGCAATTGATTATTTTAAAAGCTTTTCAGGTTTAAAATACTTCTTTTTACTTATTATCAGTTGCTATAGAGAAAATTATTTCATTAAGTGAAAAATGTTATATTTTTAACGACAAAAGTTGCACATAACGAAATATTGAGTTAATCAAATCTTGTTTAAACTGAAAAAATATGTTATACGGAAACCAAAATAATAACATATTTTACTTGTTTCTTTTACATCGATGTTTTTTAATATTTATATTTTATATTAAAATAGGTTACCCAATAAGTAATAGTACATTGCGTGACGATATATTCACAAACCCAGGTAACTCCAGTGGAATCGTCACTTGTCATGTCATGGCGGTAGTCAGTGAGAGCTTGTGTCAACATTTGCTTTTGTGATTGGTTGTGACGTCACTGCGCATTGTTGTGTACCACGACTGATCAGGAAGGGTTGTTGGAAGGAATGGTAGGAGGAAATTCAGATATTTTGTTCAAGAATAAATCAACGTTACAATGAATAAAATAAATACATATATATTGTAATTGTATAACATATATAATCCAAAGATATTTAATCGAGCTAGTAAGCATTCTATTTGTAGATAATATTTATTCAATATATGAATCGTTACTTTAATTTATAATCTAGCGGTGTATTTAGAAAAGACAAAAAAACACAACACGATGCCTGAAATAATTATGAATAATTTCAAGTAAAAAACACAGTAGTTATAGGACGTATCATTATTTTGAAATTCCATCAATAATAATAATAAAAAACTTTATTAAAAATATGACAAACAATTACAAGGAAAAATAGTATTTTATGTATGGAGTTTCTTATTTATGAGCTTTCTTTATTATCATATAATTTATGTGCATGCAGGACGACCTTTCATTTCAATACAGCATCATAGTGTAATACTCTAAGATATTTATGCTGGTTATTGACATTTCACAAAGACGGTGATGTTGATACACACGTTTATTTTATCTTCGCTTATTAGAGATGCCGCTTAGTTATGACAAAATAAACTATATCCATTTTAACTAATCTCCTTACCACGACATCTAGCGATTACTGCAATAATAATGTTTTTGGAATAATTATAAGACGTCACAGCTTGTTTAGAAAGGAAGTGAATTTTATAATCAAACAAATTTAGTATTTAGTTATATACTTTTGAGTTTAAAGATTTATTTGTTTTGCATCTTTTATTTTGTGATTGAAAGCACCTTATACACAAAATTAGTCTAGCCGATACTCTTATATAGGTAAATAGTTCAAATAATAGTACAAATTGTTATAAAACAATACCTATTGTTCTTGGATAGTTTTTTTTGTGCATAATTTCTATTTGAATGAAACACAATCTAAAAAAGTTATAACACCTTGTATTGAAGAAAATTTACTTTCAGTAAAAAACGTAACATTAATTTTTACTGTACGGTCGTTGCTTTTCTTTCAAGAAACAGGTTCATACGATATTATTTAGAACACCGTAAGAAAACCTTGAGACATTATTATTATACATAAAAATAAGATTATATTTAATATGATTATAAGAATATGAAAAAACTATTTTTGATATTTTGTAAAATTGGAACTATACTGTACTAAGCTGTCAATTTATAGAAACTTTCTAATTTGATAAATAATAGATTTTCATTTTTATGTCGTAATCATCGTAAAACCGTTGGTTTTCTTTTTTATCTTTGCCTGGATGCTTCATGATTTTCTGGGTGATATTTTATTATTTGAAATGCACGCGAATACGTTAAGAGAGGTCATTTCTATAAAAGAGGCAAAAATTCAAATTGAGGGTGTCTATATAATGAATTTTTAAATTCTTCCCTTTTATATGAAAAGATTTTGCTTTACAAACATAAGTGAAGCACTGTGGATTACAAATATGTAAATACATCAAAGCACTTTTACGGGAAATGGACTCCGCTTTGGGTAGGGGAATTTTTCTTTCCGTTTGAAGAAAGCTTCATAAATTATGAATTGAATAAGAGAAGTTCATTTAAAATTTTTCTTCTGGAATCATGAAAAATAGCAAATGCAAAAGAAAGTGATTATATGATAAGACAGTGTAAAGTTGAATGGAAAGTTATTGAATAAAAATACTACTTATATAATATATTATGTATATTTCAGAAATATGACAAACTAAAAGTCACAACAATAAAATTAATACCCACTTATTCTTGAAGTTAATAAACAAAAATTATCAAAAATATTGTAGGCAAATGTTTTTAAATTTTCAACCACAAACAATATAATAATAGAATATTACTTTTTATGTAAATTAACATTCGCAATAAAAATGATTAAGTTATTTGAAGCAACATCAAAGATTATACAAAATGAACTTAAGTAAAATAGTGACCAAAAACCAAAGATGTTAATAATGGTTACTTGTAGCCCTGAAAATAGTACGCTGATTTTCAGTTTTAATAGATGAGATTATATTCGATTTCATGATATGTATAAAAACATTGATATTATTTCTTTTTTATTGGATTGTAATATATGTGATCATTACTAGATACATTCTAAAGATTGGTGTTATTGTCTCTAATTATCTGAAAATATGTTGAAAAAACGTAAAAATAACCATCTTAAATGTTAATATAACAGTGCATAATGAAGGTGTAAGATATTATTGTTTAACTTAATAGTCAGTACACTTTTATTAATTTCTACTGTTAACATATTTTTAATTGCTTAAAGAATAAAATGTACTCTACAAGAATACAAAATTAGTTCGCATTTATTAAATCTAGAAAAAACAATTTTTCTATACGAAATACAGGGGAAATGAATTACGTTGACAATGACAAATATTTGAATAAAAAAACCACTTTTAAATGATGATTTTTTTCAATATTAACATATAAAAGTGATGCAATACAGATGATGAGTTTGTTCAACGATCAAGAACATTTACGGAATATGCGACGTGGGGTGAAGTATTAAAGAAAATAATATTTTTAGGAACGTTTCGTAAAAAGTGCAAATATATCATAGTTTTTGATTTCTTAATTTGAAATATTAAATGAAACCAGAATAGTGTGTGTTATCTTTATGTATAAATTAATAAAAATTATCAATTATATATATATTTTAAACCATGTCCGCTCCGAAACGAAGCATATGATCTCAACAATGTGAAGATTGTTTTGATAGTTATTTTTTTTCGAGTAATACTCGTCAATTATTAGCTCAACTGTTTCGGGTTCGTGTCCCGGCTACAATACAAATGAATAAACATTTGTAAAATTTGAGATCAGTACGGGCTTCGAACCCGTGACCCTCGGCTCGTGAGTCGGATTCCACTATCTACTCACCCACGAGGGCGACCAGTTTATTATATATATTTACATAGATATATTCGTGTTTATTAATGAAAATATAAAATTATTAAATTTCTTGTTGATATCATAATATTTAAAACACAATATACATATATATTTATAAAAATAAATTATGGTAATACAAAATGCATTTTCCACAAAAACTATGCCATTCTACAATACTCCATTACTTACGTAATGTAATCGTTTTTTGTCATAACATTAAATTAAGAAAACTTCATTTAAACTATTTTCATTTAGTATGTATGCAAATTTATGTATTTTTTTTATACTATAGTGTTTATTTTATAAATAAGAGAAAATAATGGTCAGATTATTAAGAATATAATTAATTCGCTTTGCTGTTATTTTCAAATGATATCGCGCGAGACGAAGACAGGCATTTTTTTCTTTATTAAGGAACCCGTGTTTATAGGGCTCGTAAAAAAGAAATGCGAATATTCGCCTACCCCTGGCTACTGTCGCCAATAAAAAACACCCGATACTGAAAAACGCGGCTCAAGATAAAAAGAAATTTGGGGGTGACTCCTCCGCGAAAAGTCTTTTCTCTGCTTAGGGGAGGAAAAATAACAAATTGTGTAATCGACTCTGATTACATGACGTGTAATACACGTGTATGTATAATGAGCAAGAAGGGACCCAGGGTTATTTGGTCTAAGATGCCAGAAAGGGGGATGTTATTGTACCTTTATTCCGAGCTCATTGGATAATAATTTTACATGACCTGTTTTCGAAAAGTATTTGTTACAATTTGTATTTTATTCCGTCAAGTTCAATATAAGCTCTCATCAAAATAAAATGAATAGCATATGTTAAAATGCACGTAAACATCTATGTAGTATTTTAGATAATTTTTCAATTAGTAGATGATTTTTTTGCATAACCGAAAAACAAAAAGGAAAATTTAGTAAGTTTTTGAATGTAAGATATATTCAGATACATAACTTTATTATATTATTTATTAATATTTATATAATAATACAAGAATATTTTCATATTATTCTACTTAACATTAAAATAAATAGATTTAAAACAACAATTTGAAAAAGTAAAAATAATAATTATACAGGAGAGTAGAAAGTTGAGGCTTAATTACAACTGTTTATTAATAAATTAATTATTTGAATAACGACATAGCGGTAGTTATTTTCCCATGTAGACTGACATACATAAAAAAAATAAAAGTAATATAGTTTTTAGAAGAAGTCTTTTCTGAAGAATGTTGATTTCATCAGGGACTTGGAGGGCGTTAGAAATGCTTCCTACGTTAGATTGCAAGGTGACATATTTCAAAAATATTGCTGTGTTATGGAAAAGTTTGAGGTTTTATTGTTTATTTCTTTCTATAAAGCCATTGTTAATACCAGTCAATTTTTATTATATGAAATAAGTACAATGTGTTTTGAAAAAATATGGTAGCAATGAAATATTTGCAACTACTTAATAAATTCGTTTTTTTAAATAGCGTCAACATAAAAATTATGTAAAATTTTTACATAATAGATAAATATATAGTTATTCACCCTTCAAATTGAAAGAGGTGCACGTAGGAACATGTTTTGATTATTTTTTAGTATATCAGAATTAAAAAGAAGAAACTAACAAAAACAATAAAATTAGCAAAACAGAAAATATTTACATAAATAGACAAATTTTCTTTGTATTCACTGTCATTTCAACGGACTAAATCATCAATTTTAAGTATTTGCTTAAAAAATCAATATTTTACGTATTGGTATTACTATTTTTAGGCAGTTCCGTGATTTATCCTAAAACTAACTGATATTTTCAATTTATCAGGCAGCCATCAAGCACTTTCAATACTTAGATAAATATAAGTATTCCACATGATTTTAGTTGTTTTACATCACGCGTATAAATTTTTAAAAGGCATTTTTTTATAAACGCTAAAAAATGAAGTGTATATTTGGTGTTATTAAATTGTTGGTTCCGAAATTATCAGCATGTCAGTTTATTGAATGTGACATAAGTATTTGATCTTAGTGTGTTTGTGAGGAGTGAGGGGTGGGCATGTGATCCTCGTTGGTTTAACGCTTCCCCGAGGGTAGTTTTCAGGACCATTAGGCCCACATCCCTTGGCGCGCAGGACAAAAAAACTGGCTCACTTTTTATTAAATGGCCAAATTTTCGAAATGAAGGCAATCACGATTTATTTCGTGACTAGTGATAAAATAGAATACACTGCAAAGTCCGCCCCGTCATTATATCTTTGATTCTAACAAAATTTTGTTGTATTAAAAAGATATTTTATTATTTTGATGCTTAAAAAATGAATACTACCATTGTACTGAAAAGTTAAAGTAAAAAAGTTAAATCCTGAATATTCTTGTATTTATTGAATGATAATAGTATTGAAAGCTGACTAGTATGTTAGAATTGTAGTTGAAGAGAATAAATACTGCAAAATTAATACAATTTATTTACATTTAGTATTATTATAAATTGGAATACTTCTAAAATAAAACGTTTGATATACAGATTGGAGCGAGTATGTAGTGCCATATTGTTCAAGCAAATAAGAAAAGAAAATGGCTATGCGCTAAAAATTTTGTTTCAATAATGAACAATATCGTTATAAATTTAATAATATGGCAACACAGATGACACTAAATGGTTATATGTCCAATGTAAGAGATAATTCTACACAAGCAAAAAATACTAATAAATATCTTTGATTGTTAATACGAGTAAATGATAATATCACCCGTGGTAAATGGGTAGGCAGTGCATTTGCCTAATAGTTCAAAAGAAGTGAGTTTCTTTTATATGCATTTAATGGTCGAGGATATGAGTCAAGTTTGTTAAGCACATTTTTGACAATTTTTATTTTTAGAAATCTATCGAGGCAATTTTCACACTGTGGAGTTCTATATACTCCGTTTCGACGTTGATATGGTTTGAAAAAAGAAAATAACGATTCATTTAAAAATACTTTTTGTCATCATAAATTAAAAAGGCTAACTAATATGATGTGTCGTCTATTACAATTTTTTTTCTAGTTTTAAATTCATTTTCACTAGTATATAAAAATGATTGCAGTAGATATTGTTGATCAAATACGAGTATATATATATAAGTTTTTCAATGCATGTATTTGTATCAAGCAGTACATTGTATTTAGTAGATGCATATACATAGTGCCCAAGTATACTTAACGTGTCAATTGCAATCTTATAAATAAATACAAATAACGCTAAACAAAATTGTTAAATTTTCATTAACAATTTTATGATCCATATTTGTCAGTACTGTTATTTGTAAGTATGGTAGAAAATTGTTTAATGCAACTATCATTGATTTATAATATTATTTATATATATTATTTATAATATTTACAGTTATACAGTTATTTTTATTAAAAAAAGATTATCAAGTAATATTTTAAATATTGTTCTTGCAAATATCTATTTTTGCTGAAAAATTCTTTTGAGGCAGAACTGTTTTTTTTTTAATATTTTATTGAAGATATTTTTAGCGTCGATGCGTGGGTTGATGTGAGCTTGGCGAGGCGTCGCCGGCGTCGAAATGCAGAATGCGGTGATTTTTTACACCGTCGCTCTATAAAGCCGATTGGTTTTGAGTATTACACCGTTGGGAACAATATCCTTATATGGAATGTAAGGAGACGGCAGTACTTACTTTTGTATGCGGCCGATGGAAGGCTTTATTGATTTTGGTACGTGTCATATTTGGAAAGGTCGTATTAAGAGTATGCGTACTTATAGAATATTTTATGTCTACACGATACTTACAATAATAATTCGATAGAAAAACTTCCGTATTTACTCAGTTCAAGTTACACATTTTTAAAATTATTTTTATATTCCAGAATTCACATTGTGTCTTGTACTCAATAACATTTTACAATTGCTAATAAAATGTGATATTCTTGATAAGTACCGGTAGCAGAAGAAGAACAATTAGTTGACAAAGCTATGTTATAATTCACCATAAACTAGCGATAGAATGACATTACTATACGTGTCAACATCACTACCAATTACTTTTACTTTGAAATTTACTTTTCTCTTTAGTTTAGAGATAATAGTAACTTAGTGTGCTCGTTTATTTTAATCTTCTTGCTATTCAAAAATTCATCAAAATAATTATACTATATATATATATATATATAAGTG
>JAPMAG010003169.1:0-10479 GCA_036584685.1 Rhyacophila sp. Rhy_31_5
ACAATACAAATGAATAAACATTTGAAAAAAATTGCAACCAGCACGGACCTTGAACCCGTGACTCCTGCTTATTAGGTGTACGCTCTATTCATCAGACTAATGAGGGCGACTAAAATAAAGTTTTTTTTTCTTTTAACCATATCCGGTCCAAAACGAAGCATATGGATCTTCACTGTGTGAAGGACAGATTCTTATTTTTTTACGAGTAATAACTGTCTGTTATCAGCCCAACCGATTTAGTCCATGTCCTGGTTTTAAATGCACATGAAAAAACCTGAGCAATTTGTGGCAGCTAGGGATTTGAACTCTCGGACCCTCGGCTCGTAAGTTGGATGCGCTATCCACTCACCTTTGAAGGCAACAAGAAAGAATAGCCGTTTATTTTTATTATGTCGTCTTTTGCTTTCAGTATTATTTAAAAAAAACTCAATTTATAAGTAATAAGTATCGAAAATCAGTAAATATTATGAGATACTTGTACTTCAAAAGTCTTTTTGTTAGAAAACAGTAGCAAAGTTTTTGAAAAAGAAAATTGTACTTGAGTATGCTTTGAACACGAGTAAATAAATCTTACCCACTTCGCAATGGAAGACAAGCCGTCTTTCCATTATGGGATATTCAATAGTACCACAAAACTTACGAGTACCATTGTCATTTTAAATCCATGTACTTTTAAAACGTTACACAAAAAATCAAAACTTAACAATGAAAAATTGAAAACAGACGTTCAATAATTTCTTGAATGATTTTAAAATTAATTATGATATGTATATTAACTTCATCGAACATATTTTGGCAACAAAAATATCTAATACTATTCGCTCTACTTCTTATTTCATTAATTATAGCAAAAATAGCTAGCTATATATTTCTCGTAATATATTTAAAGTATACACAGACTATGTTATAAGCAGTCAAATGTCGTTGAACTTAGAATTTTTTTTTTCGATACAAATGGGAATCAATATTTATTTACGAAGTTCTGTCTTTTCGTGTCTCTATTTAAATAGAATACAACAAAATGAATGGCAACAAAACACCATAAAATTTTTGTGTGATGGCGAAATTAAAATTAGACAATATTGTTAGCCAAATTAATAAAATAATAAATAAATCACACTTTCACGTTTTCTATATATGACTCTTTTCATATTAATTTAACTTGTAAACTGTCATACTAGTGTACACTACGTTTTTACTTTCACTTAACATTATTTTTCCATTTAACCTCTCCTGGAGTACGGACGCGCATATGCGACCGCTCAAAATTCGCATTGCAAAAGTATAGACGTATACTCGTATGTACGTCAATCTCCAAGCAACAAAATACTAGTACAAGTACATATATATATATATAACTCATGCATCAAATAACAGCAATAATATTGCATACATTTAATAAACTTCACAATTTAAAGCTGCATTAATGGAAAAACTGTCATCCAATCGTGCAAAATTAATTGAAAAACTAACTCACACTCCTGGAGATGTTAATAATATGATTTTTTTCGTAACATTCACTAAAAAAATACAATATTTTATTTTCAATTGAAAATTGGATTATTTATAAAAAATATATATAAAAGTAACAGGGTTGTAAAAGTAAATAATAATGAGAATATAATGATAGAAAAACCTTGATTATGCTGAGAAGAATGATAATATAGCGATGTAATATATTAAATTTCATAAGTATCCTGATATTTAAAAATATACAACTAATTTTCTGCAACAACCCTGTCTGTGGAAAGACAATCATGTACTAAAAACTTTCTTCGCTCTCGTAACAAGACGAAAGCTGAGGGTTCGGATCACGTAGCTGACGATTGTACATGTTTATTTATGCCAATTTGAAACTAGGACACAAATCAAATTGGGTAAGCTTCTAATTTTCAATTATTTCTCGAAAAAAAGGTGTCAATGTAATCTTCACATAATTAAGATCCGTATGATCCGCCGCTATCAGATTATAAAAACCTTTTTACAACTGTTTTAAAAATATATTTAAACACGTTGGATCAAACTTGGTGGTATATAGATAGAGATGATAAAACACTTACAACTATGACAAGTTTTTGATGTTTTTTTTTAAATAAGAATTTGCCACTATAAGAATAATATCTGTATACTTTTCATTGCTGTCAAATGTCAAAACAACTGTATAAAACAGTTTTTTTTGTTTAGTTTCATAAATGTGAGCCGAGAAGACTTAAGTTGAAACTTTATATTTGTATGTACGTTTTTATTATTAGTAATTCAGCCCACTGTGGCTAGAAAAGACAGTTTATTCCTGGGATTCCTTTATTTATTTAAACGCCCACGTTTTGATAGTTTGATACAGACAGCCTCGTAAATGTACATTGCGAATAATAGTGAGGAAACTGGATTTAAATCAGTGATAAAGAACCGTTAAATTTGTCACAGTATAAAATAAAGCCATCACTGGTTCTGTCACGAGGTTCTTGTAGTATTTCTAAACAACATTATTTGATATATTGCAATCAATTACGGAATGCTATAAATAAGTTTCAGCTTGAGACGAGTGTTGTATGAAGAAGAATTCTCAGTTTTGTTCTCTTTATTTTAACTCATTGATTTTATTTCTATTCTATTTAACAAATTTGAATATTTTGAATGCTATTAAATATGGAAACACGAAGATATGACTTTAATATGAATACACGAAATAAAATAGGCACTAAGTGCCAAAAATAGAAAATAAAAGTAAGTGTGCAGAAATATTCCATGTGCCATCGCCAATAGCATAAATTCATGTTCAAGTGCCAAAAAAATATACACAAGTATATTAGACCTTTCATGGATTTTCAAAGATGGACCTGAATGTAAGTAGCAGTATGTATATTTTTAAAACAAGCACTAATTGCAATTTGGTTTAAACTGAAATTAGTTTTGATTAAGATAAAAATGATTAAAAAAAAATATTTTTAGATTGTTTGTATAATCCATTGAGAAGCCAATATCAGTGCTTCTATGAAAAATAAATGAATTATTCATTAAAACCCTTGTATCTCAGATTCAGCTTTTTGGCATTTAGTATCTTATTAATTTCATAAATGATCATTAAAATTCAGTCGCGACAAAGAAAAATTCAATATATTTTGAAAAGAAATATTAGAAGGTTCTATTTTTGATTAAAAAATCACACTTACCGGATTGTGACATTATATCTGGCAAAGAAAAGGTTAAGTTAAAATATTATATTTCAATAGTATCAAACAGTCTAAACCGTATATTTACGTACATACAATCAAGATAATTCTTCTGTTTTCATTATTATTTTTCTGATTCTAGCACTGTTTGTATGATTTTTGATATTTTTTATTAAAAAAAATTAAAAGCTACATTTCATTGGTAGATATCAAGTCAATATTAAAAGAAGAATGTTATTTGAAAAGAAAATCACAAAAAACATCCGCATGTACTTGTATATAGCTTGTATGGTAAGTAAACATGCAACGCACTGGTTCGTCTTTAGCTTTATAATGATTAAGTGATTGAAATCATGATTATATTATTTAAATCAAATAAGTAAAAAATTGTATTTGACATTTAAATAACGGTATTGTATTTATTGTTAATATCTCATTGATTGTACGTATTTTAATTATAGTACATTGAATTTGTGTTAGTAGTATGATAAAAAAATGTATACATGAAGCTATGGTAAAAAAAATGTTAAATTTGTCTACGTTGATTCGAATCAACTTAGGCAAAATGATGTCATCACAAAACTTTGCTAAAAGCTTCGATTAAAGTACTCGTATGAACCTTAGTTCATTGCATTTAAATATTCAACATTGAAACAACGTAGTTATGGGTACATACATAATGCTTTAACATTGACTTCGAAACCTTTCATACCCAAGAACGTGTTGCACAGGTCAGGTTCTGACTACAGGAAGTATGAAACTTGCTACAAGCTATTGAAGATAAAAGCTAAAATCGTAAAGCTTTTGTTTAATAGAACACGTTAATGAATATATTATTCCGTTAAGTTAACGATAGTACACTAATATTAAAGATATTTTGTTGTAATAAAACGACACTAATACGACAACACACTTAACAGTTTTGTAAGCACTTTGTGTTTTACCCTTTGTTTCCGAATCTTTTAGTGAATGTCGTAATAAAATGAATTTGAATTAGTACTCGTAAGTCTGTTACTACCATTTTAAATAGCTCTATTTTGTCATTTTATAAAGGCGTATTGAAGTCATTGTAAGGTAAATTCTAAAAATATGTAGATGAATTAGATAAAAAACACAATCAAATTATATATCTTAATATGTGCAATATTAGAAAAAATATTTTATTTTTTACATATTTGTATCTTTTTCGTCTTTCTTAAGCCATGTCACGCACCTTAGCCGGGGCATATGAACACCACAAACTGCCTCCATGAATCCTTGTCATCGGCCAATCCTCTTGTATCCTCCCATGTCATGCTGGCGTCCCGCAACTCCGCTGGATACATCCTGTATCCGGTATTGAGTGGTCTCCAGGGATAACTGAATCCGTTTGGGTTGAAGAAGAGGCTTGCCCGGTCGAGATGCAATTCAGGCATTCTCAGCACATAACCAAGCCAAGTCCAACGTGTTATTTTCACTTTGGATGTGATGAGAGGCTGTATGATCCGTTCTCTTATCACCCCATTTCGCGTATAGTCATACTACTGCATTCCCAAAATTATCCGAAAGCATCTGTTTTCGAAGCTTGGTAAACGGTATTTTGAGACTTCGTTAATTGCCATAATTCGCTATCATAAAGTAGCACCGTCAGTATTCAAGCGTTGAAAAGGTGGCATTCGGTTTTAACCGAGTATAATTGTCCAAATATTTCGCATGGAGTTGAAGGTCACTACAGCAATTCCCATTTGGAAAGCGAGCTCTCTTTGCAAAGTACCATCTACCATGATGCGCACCCCCAATTATCTAAAGCTGTCAACCCTCTCGATATGGTGTTAACCGATAGTCACGGGGAAACCTGGATCGGGACAGGCAATGCTATGCATCACATTCGTTTTCTTTGCATTGATTTTCAGACCAAAACAAGACGAATTATGCATGGTACTTATATGATATATATTTATTAACTTGAGCAAAAAGAGGTTGCAGTTCTTATTAACACAACTCCCAAATCTATACAAACTGGTATTAGGGAAATTTATTTTTCAGCCCACACGTGTACTTAATATAATATTGTTTTACAAATCGTCAAATTGTAAGAATTTATGTTGGAGATTACATTTAAGAAAATAAATAAGGATTTTTAAAAAGTAATGGAGTCATGTAGTAGTACTTTGGTAACCGGATGGATATTTTTAATTGTTCCTATACCTCACAATATAAAGTTGTAGCAACGAAAATATTCTTTTATGCCTGTATTGTTTAAACGTTTGCACTATAAATTAAAAAATCTGTGTTGGTTTCTATGGGTAATTTAATTGTCACGTTTTTTTCAAGACTGTGATAATATACTTATTTAAATCCAGTGGCAAAATAATTATACTGTTTCACAATGCTTTAATCCAAAAGTATTTGTAGATTACTGTTTTCATTGTCAAGCCTGTAATTAAAAACACATTATATTATTTTCATGTGCAGAGTCCTACGTATTGAGTAAATTAACAAATGAAATGCTATTAATCAACTCGTTCTAGACTAGACACATCCACGTTTTATATTAAAATGTTTTTCTTCAAATAAATTAACTTGTTAAAAGTATATAATATTTATAAAGACATATATTTTAAACAAAATTACGTATTCTGTCATTTCTGGTACAATAAAAAATACGTATACGTTCCTCCGCAATTAAAAAATCCGTAATACTTAGTCATGCTATTTTTCAACAGCAATTGAAGAACAAGAAATGGCAGAGGCGTTTCCAGACTTTGGGGAAAGATTAGGAAGAGCGTTAGAGCGAGGCCTTCTTCCACCAAGACTTCGATCTGATTCTTCGTCATCGGCAGAGTTCAGGTGTACTTCCGAGGGTTTTCACCCAGATCCGAAAGATTGCACTATCTTCTACAGATGCGTACCTAATGGGGACAAATTTACGACGTATAGGGTAAGCTTCTTTTGTACAATTATACCAAATATCTCTTATAAACATATAACTTCTATTTCAATGTACACGTGGGTTTTACAGTGAATATTTAAAACAACTACCAACTCAAAATTGTGTTGGGTTAACTCAAAAGTGTCATTTAGAAATACACAAAGACAATTATTTAGAATTAAATATAAATTAATATTATGTTTAATCTATTTTTAGTTTCAATGTGGACCCGGAACAGTTTTCGATTCTGAATCAAATGTTTGCAACCATCCAGGAAGTACCAGTAGACCGGAGTGCGGTGGAAAACAGCAGCCTGCAACTAGTGGACAAAATGACAATGAGAATGAGGTAGATGATGGAGGTTACCATTATCCATCTCCAGCTTCTTCAACTACAACATCAACAGAAAAGCCAACGCAATGGACAACTAAAGCAACAACTACCTCTGCTGCTACAACTAGGACAACGCAAACTCCATGGAGTTCAAGTGAATCAACTCAATCATCTATGACAAGTAGATCCACGCAAACCTCTTCACAATCTTCTTCTCCAAATGGAGACATGTGCGTGATGGATGGATTTATGGCTGATAGCAACGATTGTCAAAAGTTTTATAGATGTGTTGATAATGGACGTGGTGGATATACAAGATATGAGTTTTCATGTAGTTCTGATACAGTATGGGATCAAGAGATTCAAGGATGTAATCATGCATGGGCTACTAAAAATCAAAAATGTAAAGGATTTCAGCAGACACAAAGTACAGGATCAAATTCGGAATGGTCTCAAAATAATGATGACCATAATCATGAGTCAGAAGTAGGTCCTAGTTCAAGCTCAACTACTCAAACCAGTCCATCTCAAACAACATCAAAATCTCAAGAAACTCAAAGTACGCAGAGTAGTTCTAATAGACCGCCACAAGTTTTGCCTGCAAGTACGACTAGCCAAAAGCCAGTTAAACAAGAATATTCAACACAATCATCTCAAAGTTCAAGCAAACGTCCAACTAATCATAGTGAAGACAAGTGTACTGAGAGCGGATTTATTGGCGATTCAAAAGATTGTAAAAAGTTTTATCGCTGCGTAGATAATGGAATGGGAGGTTTCACAAAATATGAATTTTCATGCGGAGATGGCACTGTTTGGGATCAAGAAATCGAAGGATGTAATCATGAATGGGCTGTCAAATCATGTGGAAAATCATCAAGCGGTTCAAGTGGATCGGAATCATCTTCGGAAGTATCTAGTCATTCTGAATCAACAAGTATGCGTACTACTACACAAAAATCACCGTCAACATCTACTGAAGGTAAATCTGAAAGTCCACAAATTCAACAAACTCCCGAACAATCAACTTCTACTACACAGAAACCTATATCAAAACCGATTAGTCAAAGTGAACCTTGTACATCTGAAGGCTTCCAACCGGATGCAAATGATTGCAAAAAGTTTTATAGGTGTGTCGATAATGGCCAAGGAGGATTTACAAAATATGAATTTAGTTGTGGAGATGGAACTGTTTGGGATCAAGAAATTCAAGGATGTAATCATGAATGGGCGGTAAAAAATTGTGGTTCTGGAAAAGTAGAAAGTGGAGAAACAAATCACGTAGAACAGGAATCTAGCAGTACTAGTTCTACGTCAACAAGTAGTAACCCTACCTCGTCATCTTCATCGGCGTCTTCGCCTGATCATTCTCAAACAAAACCATCAAGTACAACTGAAACATCAAGCAATAAACCATTAAAACCTAGTTCAGGAAAATGTGAATCTGATGGATTCTACCCAGATCAAGATGACTGCAAAAAATTCTACCGCTGTGTGGATAATGGTATGGGTGGATACACAAAATATGACTTTAGTTGTGGTGATGGTACTGTGTGGGATCAGGAAATTCAAGGATGTAACCATGACTGGGCTGTGAAAAATTGTGGTTCCGGAAATGGAGGAAGTAGTACGGAAAATAATTCTGTTCACACTGAGTCAGGTTCTACTACAGAAACCAGTGGTAAACCATTGACAACTCAATCGATGCCATCATCATCTGAGTCTACTCAGACACAATCATCCAGTTCTACCGAATCCACAAGTACAAAACCTTCTAAACCGAGTTCTGGAAAGTGTGAATCTGAAGGTTTCTATCCAGACCAAGATGACTGCAAAAAATTCTACCGTTGTGTGGATAATGGAATGGGGGGATATACAAAATACGACTTCACATGTGGTGATGGTACTGTTTGGGATCAGGAAATTCAAGGATGTAACCACGAATGGGCTGTAAAAAACTGTGGTTCAAATAGTGGTCAGCATACAACTGAGAATGGAAAAGAACCAAGTCAAACGGAACAATCTTCAACAACAAGCTCATCAACAAGTCAATCTCAAAGACCAACGGAAGAGTCATCTTCAACTACTGAAAAATCACAGCAATCCTCTTCCACTGATGCATCTCAACCATCGTCTGGAAATAAATGCGATTCCGAAGGATTTCATGGTTACGAAGACGATTGCAAGAAATTCTATAGATGTGTTGATAATGGACAAGGAGGTTATACTAAATATGATTTTAGCTGTGGTGAGGGAACCGTTTGGGATCAAGAAATATTAGGATGTAATCATGATTGGGCTGTCAAAAATTGCGGAAAAAGTCAACAATCAACAACTATGAGTTCCGTATCAAGTACAACACAAGGAAGTCAATCACAAGGTACATCACCTAGTCAAGAAAATACATCTGGTACACAACAAACTACTACATCTGGTATGCAGCAAACAACCTCCAGTTCATCTGAATCTTGTATGTCCGAAGGTTTTCATGGTAATCCAAACAACTGTAAAAAATTCTATAGATGCGTATCAAATGAAAAGGGTGGATACACCAAATACGATTTCGATTGTGCCGAAGGAACAGTTTGGGATGATGAAACTACTAGTTGTAACCATCCTTGGGCTGTAAATAATGCATGTCATTCAGACGGAGGGCCATCTCAAAGTACCGAGTCTACACATACCTCTTCTTCTTCATCATCTCAAACGACTGCCTCATCATCTTCAACTCAATCATCTAGTACATCTCAATCTACTATGAAATCGACTACGTCTAAACCAACATCAGCCCACACAACATCTAAGCCAGCTTCAACGACCCAGGCATCTCAATCCACAACAGAATCTGGGAAAAATCAAACAGCATGCAATGGAACAGAACCCACAGTTATGAACGCAACAATAAGCTGCCCACACGCAGGATATTTTGCTCATCCTACAAATTGTAAAAAATTCTATAGATGTGTTGACTGGGATGGTGATAAAGGCAAACGTTATTCTGTGTACTACTATGATTGTCCAGATGGTACCATATGGGATCCTGAACTTGATATATGCAATCATGAAGAATCAGTTTATCCACCACGAAATTGTTCAGGTGGTAAATCTACGTCAACGACGGAAAATCCAAGTGAAACTACAACAGAAAGTCAAGAAACAACAACACAACAGCCGGAAACTACAACAGATCAAGAAAAAACTGAAACAACAACACAGACAAATACTGAAACTGAACCGCCAACTACCACTGAAGTAACAACAGAAGGAACAACGGAACAAACAACGAGCGAAGCAGCAACAACTGAGCAAATAACAACTGAACCTGCAACAACCGAACAAACAACTACTGAACAGCCTGAAACAACGGAAGGTACAACAGAAACAACTGAGGGAACAGAAACCACTACAACAGGTACTGAAGGAACTACAGAAATGACAACTGAAATGACGACAGAAATGACAACGGAAATGACGACAGAAATGACAACTGAAGAATCAACTGAATCTTCTGGTAACCAAACTAATTGTCCCGTCGGTGAATTAGAAGGTGACCAAGTAGCACTTGTATGTCCAACTGGTTTCAGAAGACACCCTAAATATTGCAATTTGTTCTATCAATGTACAAACGATCCTAACAATTATGACATGAAAGTTGTGGTTTTAAGATGTCCTGATGATACAATTTACGTTGATAAAAAGACGCAGTGCTTGCCCGAGAATAAGACAGAACAGAAATGCGAAGGAGAGATCGCACAAAAGGCCACGTTCAGAAAACTGGATGATAATTCATTACCGCCGGTGAGAATATAAAAGCTCTACAACAAAATTAACAAATATATGATACGATCTTTGGTCTTTATAATATTAGATATACTACATATATGAAAATAAAGAACAGTAAGTAATAAGATCATGCCATTTTTCACCCATAACCGACTGTAGAAGTCTTCTTTTATGCTTTATACTATTCTTTAGCAAAGCAAAAAAAATATTGTTGCATCTTAAAATTATTCTTCTTTTTTTTTTCTTTTAACCATATCCGCTCCGAAACGAAGCATATGGATCTTC
>JAPMAG010003171.1:0-10478 GCA_036584685.1 Rhyacophila sp. Rhy_31_5
ATTTTTAGTCTGTATTAAATTTCTTTTTCAATTGGACGTATGAAACTTGAAACTCTGTTTACTGAATAATCGCTTAAACGCAAATTAGGCATTTAGGTAGGTGTTTTATATACAAGTAACGATCAAACAGTTGTTTGGTAGTGATATTATGCAGTAATACACTTCTCATATCAGTCAATTAAATAAAGAATGTTAAGCTAATACGAGTATGTATTGCAAACTTTTTATTCACAAAGACGCAATACTTGACAACCAATCAACATCATCGGTTTTACAATATATATTTTAGTATTATAAAAAAAGTATAAAGTAATTATATTTATAGTTAATGGTTAAACTATAAGTAACATACTGAGTTCTTTGCCTTTTTATATTTCGTGTGTATCCTTTAAAAATCAGAACTGTGCTATTAAAGTTGATTTGAATTTTAAAATTTCAAAAATGTTGTATCGAAAATTTACTATAATTTTTAAAATTGTGGTTGTCTCGGTGTTTTATAATATTTTTTTCTATTTGACTATTTTCTAGACACGTAGAATCAAACAATTCAAGCAAGTAATATCCCGAAACTCAAATGCTACAACGCGATTGAAAGACCTTTTTAAAATACATTTTTTCGAGGTTCAGCTCAAACACTTTTTTCAATATCGTCGGTCTGAATTCAAGTAATATAAAATCTTCTTTTAACAATTTGAGTTTACCAAATATACTTCCGGTTGATATTAATTTTTCAACCGCATATTTATTAGGGTTTATAAAAAAATATTTTTACAAGAATTTAGTACTACGATAAAATTATTATTATTTAATTAAAAGGAAAAACGGAAAAGCATACAATGGAAAATTTGTCCGTATATACGTATACGTTCAGATTTCATTTCTATTAATATTATTAAAACGATCTTACAATGACAAACAATTAACTTTGATACCGTCTCAACAAAAATAATAGAAAATATCACATACGATACCAAAATACGGAAACATCTTTCATTGAAAGTACGTGTCATAATTATCAGTATAAGTCGGATTTATAGAAAGCTAAAAGCAATTATGTAATTGGGATACGTCAATAAATGAGTAATAATTGATGAGTGTATTTTTTTATTTTCTTCGGATTTTATTGATTTCTTTGTGTCAGTTTATCAACGTTTTCATAAAACTTAATTAATTATAAATGCGAACTTCGTAAAAAGTTCATACAAATTTTATCAATAAAACTAGTAAAAAACGAAGTGAAATTAGATTATTTAGAACAATAAAAGCATTAAATATATTATGAAAAAATAATTGGTTTTATATTACATATATCTTCAACATTCTTTTTAATATTGTATCTTTAGAGTGTGTATTTTTTTAACTATCTCGAAAAACAAACTCCGTTAAAAGTGCGGAAATAGTATACAAACACTTTTGTTTATATTTCGGTATATTTTCTTTCTGTGAGAATATATTGAATCTAAAGATCATAACATAACATGTAGGAGTATATCTTTGTTTGTTATTTTATTTGTATTAGATATATGTATTATCTGATATCGGAAATTTCATTAAAATTTGATTTCAATTATTAAAGAGAGCATTATACTATTTATTCCATTCCATCAACAATTATAATTGATTAACTTAGAAAATAGTTTGTCCAGTGTTATAAACTCACGGTGGGGTAAAGCCCAAATCCCCCCATAATATGGACAATTAAGTATATCATAGATAATTATATGGTGATATGATTCATATTTGCGATAATTACCAGCTGTGTTGTTTTAGAATCCATGACACCTATCCTTGAATTAGTAATGTGAACATAATAATTATTAGCATAATTTCAATTACTGCCTAGAGTAAGTAATTCAGTAAATTCAACGCTAACAATATCGTGAAATATAGTTGAGTTATATGTGTTGATGAAACCAACTAATTTAATATACAAACATATTTTTAAAAATATCATTAAAAATAAAAATATTTCATGTATAAAGGTAGGCTCTGAATTATTTTGTAAATAGTATTTTTTTAACCATACCGCTCCAAAACAAAGCATATGGATCTTCACAATGTGAAGATTGTTCTTGACGGTTTTTTTACAAGTAATAATTGTCAATTATTAGCTCAACCGTTTCGGGTTTGTGTCATGACTACAATACAAATGAATAAATATTTGAAAATTTTTGTACAACTAGCATGAGCCTCGAACCTGTGACACTCAGCTCGTGAGTCAGATGCGCTATCTACTTATTTACGAGAATGATAAATTAAATATTAAATTAATATGAATGAAATTTTGGCGAAAATATTGTTTATTTATTACACTTGGATAAAATCTATTCTTTATAAAGAAAAATAATTAAGACGTAGCGTTAATAAGTGCGTTGATCATAATTCCAACAAAATGTTTTTTCCCCTCTGTTCTAGTTTACTCGAGTAATAGTTGTTTATTTTAGTATCACGGAGATACGTAAAACCCTCAAAAAACAAAGTTATGCAAAAAGAAATTTTAGATACAAAAAACTGCGTCGCGTTTATGGGTCAATCCGTGACTATAACATGTGGATAAAATGTTGGGCTTTTCGGGTTCATAAGACAATGTCGGCATACTATAATCAATCTGAGTTGGAAGGCTGCCTTAGTTAAGTTAGTTCGTGTGAGAAAATGTAGCCGAAAAAGTAATGCAACTAGCAAATAATAGAGGCAGGCTAAGGAAAAACAAGAATAGTCGGTTACTTTCATATGCTCTGAGTATCAAACAAGAAAATTACCGCAATAGATAGGAGTAGATTGAAAAAAGTTTGTTGAATACATATGTACTATTCCATCCCAAATTCTTGGGGTAAAAATTTATTTTCTTTGTTGAAAACACGAATGAAAAATGTATACAAAAAAATTCATTAGAAGAATCTTATACATTCCAACACCATTTTCGTTTTTATTACTAGTGTTACCATGTGTTATATTATACAGAAGATGACCTTATCAGTGTTCACCTATAATTTTATTGGTTTTCCATCATACGTTGATAATGAATTATATTGAAATTAATCAAAATGTGACGACTTAATCCATTTTCCGTCATTATCTGTCCATTTATGTTATCTTGTAAATCAAAAACAAACATTTTCCACGCTTTATGAGTAGACCATCATCCACAATAAACAAACGAGTGGTTTTGTTTATAAGTACCTTTTCACATGAAATGCCGAATGATCAGTGGCGTAGCTGTCTCATGGCGCAAAGCATGGGGGCCCTTAATCCGTTGACAATCAACATCCAATTGCAAGTAAAATTTCATTTCCTACTAAAATCGATGTATAACATACTTATCCATGGCATGTAGAGTATCCCAAGTATATTATATACTAAAAATTTGTAAAAAGAAATGTTTTTGCAAAGTTAGTCACAACAATATAAAACATATAAAAAGTCCAATGTGATGTAGAATAGTTCTGCATTTCAGTAACGATATACAAATTTATTATTTTTATAGTTTCATCTAAATAACAGTAGGTGCTAACGCATACGGATAATTATTTAATCTCATTTTTTAAAAATCATCTAAAGGGGGCCCCTTGCGTACATTTTGTATGAAGGCCCAATATTTCTAGCTACGCCACTGTGAATTACCGATAGTTTTAGTGTAAGTTTTTATTTATAAATGTCAGCATTTATAAATATTAAGCCCCAAAATAATAAACCATCAACACAGTACTATTTATTAGGTAGAATTGTATTCGATGGTAGCCGTACAACAGTACTTTATAACGAAGAATGAACCATCGGTGTGTTGCGATAAATATGTATTTAAAGACAGTACGTAATTAAAATATTATTTGTCGTCCTTGTTAGACTAGTTGGTAGCGCGTACGCCTATCAAGCGAGGATCTTGGGTTCGGTTGCAAAATTTTTCAAATGTGTATTCATTTATCTTGTAGCCAGGACACGAACTCGAAATAGTTGAGCTAATAATTGACAATAATTATTCGTAAAAAATCATCAAAATAATCTTCACTTGGTGAAGATCCATGTGCTTTGTTTCGGAGCGGATATATTAAAGAGAAAAATAATAGAAAGAATATTATTCATCTGTGTCATTTTGAGTTCACCGGCTTTTAGTTTAAATTCAAACTAGATGTTTCGAGCCACGAATTAACTCTAACATTTAACTCAACATTATACAATATAATAGTTTTTAAGTAGCCATATTTGAACGAATATTTGTGGAAAAATATTGATAAAGGAAAAATCCTTTAAAAAATTCTAAGATAGTATTAATTGTACATTATTTATAAAACATTAAATTAAAAAAATATGAATCTTGTGATCTGCATATATTTTAACTCCAAAATTCTATCAATGTATGAGAAACTTACAGCGTATTGCAAAAAAAATAAAATTCCGTAAAATAAAAACTTTTTCCAAAATGATAATACGTACATTAAAAAGCCATAATTTTTTTTTTTAAATATACTTTTTTTAATAAAAAAGATATTTCATAGTAAATTTGATATATTATCATGAAATGGCTTCGACTTGTTGTATTCATCAATCTTATAGAGCTTTCATTTTTAACGTCAAATAAAAAATCTATACTCCTATGTCTAATGGAGCCTTTTATTTTTTATGGTTAATAATTCTATACGTATTATAAGAGTTATGTACGTAAAAAATATTGAACACAAATACTTCATTGGTTGGCTTATCAATCGTCGGATGTACGCAATTTATTTTATATTTTTCACGGCATCGACCAAAAATTCAACAAAAAAATAATATACGACCACATCACTTGTCTGACTAATGTATTATGATACGAAAATAAAGACATTTTTATTTTTAACATAAGTTGTGTGTAATTATGTTTATTTTTTTAAATTCCTAATCAACACGTGACGTGATAAATAGACGTGTTATTTTAAAACAGAAGACGTTTTAGATGAACATCAAAACGAATTTATTTCAATCAGAAATAAAATACGCATCATTATAATTTTTTTTTCATTTCAACAAAAGTGTAATACTATTTTTTTTAATCTGGTATATACTTACTTACATTTTGAATTGTTTCATACTTTATACGTATAGTACATAGTGTAAATAATAATAATTTAATATGTATTTAATAACACTTGTTTCTTAATTATTCACAATGTTAGGTTTGGTACCTATACTTTTTATGACACTTTTTATACACTCATTCATATTCAATGATCATTATTCTTTGAGTATTCACCATTGCATTATTATATCATATTACCAATATTTAATACGTTTCAAAAATATTTTATAACTGTTATATTTCGTGTAATATATAAATAATAACACAATTTGCACGTGTAACGTTACCGTATGTTGTTTTCAAGTTATTTCGTGTAAATTTTTCACACAATATATTTCGCAATGCAACGACGAGAACGAACACAACACGTACAACTTACTCGGCTGATGCGAGTCAACTGAAAAATGTAGCCAATGGCTACGTACGCTATAGTGAACGATAGATTTGATTTTCAAACTTCGAACGTGTGTTTTATTATTACTAGATTTCAATGTAAAAATAAAATGAAAACGCAATACTATATTTATATAAACATACCGAAATAATTAATTTATATGTATAAAACCATTCAATATAATAATTGCAGATTTACCACATTTATATGATTCTTGCGTTATAGAACTCCTTTGTTATTTGATGTTTTGCTTAAATTTTTAGTATTTTCTTTTATATAAAATAAAAACCAAACATTCGTATATTAAAAAAATATTTAATGTATCGGTCGGCAACCTACGGCACGTGTGCCATCACGCTAAATTTATATACATGAAAAATATTATTTTTTTTGTATTTTCTAACATGTAAATTGAACTATCGTAGTTAATTAATACGCAATAATAATTAATAATAATTTAATTTGATACGAATATATTCATATCCTACTGGCAATCTCAAATGATTATTTGGGTAAATCACTACGAAATGAAAAGCGTGTAGGCTGATTTTATAGTCGATCATTATTCTAATTGGGTTATAGCACCGTATCAAAAACAAAAATATAATTATTTTTTTAACAACCTATCATTAAATGTAATGTATATTTTCTAGTTCCAGAAAAATGAACTAAAATTATAAAAGAAAATCATTGGAAAAATTAAATTAACAAGCACGTAATATATATGCATAAAATACATATTATACGAAACACTTCCTGAAGGTGGTTGATTTTTTAAAGACAAAAAGGCTGTGCATACATCCTCCGTCATGGATGAACGGTGATGGATCGCCCGTTACGTACGTGTATTACTACTTTAAGTTTTTTTAATTTAAAATTTTTCATTGCCTACGTCTATACTATTTGATATATTTCATTACTTAGTGACTAGTGAGTAATAGACTATACTTACATATGGGGCAACGCTTATAGTTAACTTGAATGCAAGTTTCTTGTGCTTAATTATATGTATTACATATTATGTTTTAACTACATATGAATCAGAATACGGAAATCACTTAAAAACTATTTCGTGAAAAAAAAAATTTCATTATCCATAATAAAACACGCGAGAAAGAATCGATGTCACCTGATTTCTACAACTTCTTATAAATATATATGACTTGGAATTAGTTCAAAATTATAACTAGAATATGATACATTTTGACAGATTAAAGAGACAATCTACAACAGTATGTACGTCCATTTAATATAAACCAATGTGTTCTCTACCGGTCACTCGCGTACACGAAGAAGGACCTTCAACTCGAAAGAACCCCAAAATGACGAGTAATGCAACGTGGTAAAATGGAATTCAACAAAAAGTCGTTGAAGTATATATTATTTTTCTATGAACCGTAATATGTTTATGATTATATAGATGTAGTCGTACTATTTCTTCAATTGTATATTTACGTGAATATTTAGTGTCATACTATTATTGAACAATGAAAAGGTTTAAATTAATTGCAAACAACTTGGTGTGAGTGAACTTTAATATGTTTTCTGTTAATTTTTTTTATGAAGCTTCAAGAATTTTACCAAGCTTTCTAGATTTTTTTAATACTATTGTATAAAATATTGAATCAATTTACTTTATCTACTATTTTATGTTGATTTACACTGAATGATATATTATTTAATTAAAACGCAAACTTAAAAGACATTTAATATTTAATAAGGCAATATTTTATGCTACAGATGTATATCGGTATCTAAAATGTTTAAATAAATAATTGGAATATAAATAACAGTTAAATATTTTTCAAAAAAAATATCTTAATAGACATTTTTTAAGAAATCCTTCATTTGTGCGGGCAAATAAATGAACAAAAATAGCTCTTAAAAAAAACTACATAAATTTGTCGATAAAAACTCATGTAAAATTGATATTAAAACTAGATTATCAATTTTTATTTTTAGTGAAATAAAATAGTAAAACTAATATATCTTACTATTACATCCATATCGACCGTGGTTAGGTAAAAGGGCTTAGCCCTCACAAAACAAATTTTACAGGAAGCAAAAAAAACGTGTATTAATAAATTTTAATCAACATCACATTAACACTAATTGAAGTGCATGTTGAACAATAAATTGATGTTATATATTCCTGATCTGAAAAAGTTATTGAAAGAGAAATATAAAAATTTCGGGATAATACCTTTTTTCTTTCCACACAAACTTAAGAGGTTATTATTTTTTCAAAATCCAAAGATAAATTTTGACAATAATTTGGTATTTTTGGCTTAATTTCTTCTGACAGAACGTGTATTTAGCTGTGTACATTGTGATTCTCAAATAAACCACTTTTCAAAAAACTGTGGGTTGAGCCATTTTTTCTTAACAGGGTCGATGATGTATTAAAAATCATTTACGTTTTTAAAAATTCTTCAGAACTTTTTTGATGTTGATGGCATAGTAGTTATCCAGATAGCTCGCTTGATCGTTTTTTTCCTCTATAATGAATTCATAAAGTGCAGAGTTTTTAATACTCTGCAAATTGACATGTTGTCCGTTAAATATAATGTGGCAATATCTGATGTAGATTACTGAACGTTTTTAAGTTTTTACATTCCATTTTAAAAAAATTACGTAAATGGAGACCCCATTAACAAAGAGACATATAAACACAGATACATATAACGTTGGCATAGAAAATACTAGTCAAATATATGTAAAGTCTTTATTCAAACTTTGATGGATCATTGTTAAATAAATTGTTCAGTGCTATTAAAATGTATTTTTCTTTGTGGCATTTGACATTTTTTTCAGTGTGTGAATCAATTTTATATCATACCATAATAGTATTGTTCTTGAAGGCAACGCTATTGATTGTCAATCTGTACGCCAGTACATGAACCAACATTTGAGTAGCGCTGAAATACTAGGGACGTCACACAGCGTCTAAGACATGAAATAAAAACCACCAATCATAATTAATATTACAAGCACTTACTCGTATATATATAAGAGACATTCATCGGTATCATCCGATTTTTAAGCACAATGAAAAAGAAAAGGTGGTGCCTAATTATCTACCACAAACGCGATGTCATGAAACACCGATAACGTGTGTGTATTGTCACGATAAATTGTTATGTTTTATATTTTAATATTCGAGAATAAGCACATTTTTTTTGTATTATTAATCAATATACATATAATCAGCTGAATATGATAAATAAATAAAGTTTTGTAAAATTGATTTATGTTCTAAACTGTTGGTAATTTTTATCATAGGTTGAGTGTACATTTTTTTTTAAAATAAGGTAAAATTACACTTGCCGTCGTTTAGTTTTCGTGACACGAGCGGTTTATATTCTTTCCTTCACTTACCAAAGTATTTAAATATAATTATTGCAATGCACTTCCGCTGATATAATTTGTACGAGTATTCAATGAAAAGTGATTCAATTTGTCATATAATGTCGCAAAATATATTTTTATTTATTTTCAGAAAATCTGAAATCGATATTAAATGATAAATTGCATTCGGTGATGAAGCATTACAAATAAAATTATGGCATCACTGAGTAGAAAACTAAATTATTTTATTAATTAAGTCCATGAGTAGATTTGGTTAAATGTTTAACGAGTCGTGTATTAGACCTTCAATTGTTGTATAAAATTATGTTAATTCTGAAAAAACTATTTAGAAAGTTTTTTATTATCATTTTTGTACATATATTTTTGGCCAAAAATTATTCCCATCATTAAGTGATAAATTGACAAAAATTCAAACCTGTCAATGAGTAGTGGACGGTGATATTAGTTAGATGCAAGGCAAACTGTTGAAAATATAATAGTTTTTTTTTTCTAAATTTAGTTTTATTATGGGCATGTTTTTACAAAATTTCTCGATATACATAAATTAACTCAAATGATATGTCATCAAACTTCTTCAATCAATTATAAAAGAATACTGAAATCTTCAAATACAAATGGCTCTACTGAGAAGTTTGGGATATGTGAATTAATATAGTTCAGTTCTAGGGTACTGAAAAAAGTTATATTAATAATTTTTCTTTGTAATTAAGAAATAAAGTGTTGATTAAGACCACTGTCATCAACATTTTTAACATAAATCTTATCATACAATGAAATACGCTTTAGAAGATGTATCAAGCATAATCAGTAAAATATTAGGTTCTTAATAAATTATTCAATTATTTAACAAAGTGTTTAAAATTACAAATAAATATTTTGTCATAAAATACATACAAAATATGTAGCATTTTACATGTTTTTCCTTATGCATTTGAATCCAGGATATAAACCAAATTGGTTGAGCTAATAATAGATAATTATTATTGTTAAAATAAACTGTCAGAGCCGTCAACGAATATGGTTAATTAATTTGAGTATACTAATTATAGAATAGGAACATTTTATATACAATTTAATATATATTAAGTTCATATCTTCTACAAAAATTTTGAATACAAGAACGCATAGAAAATAATATCTTTAATATCGCATTAAGGACTTTAAACCAGTGGTTTTAAACCTTTTTACACACGCGGACCGGCAAAAATAAAGAAATTGCGGACCAACGAACTATCAAGACTGAAATAAAAACCTAAACGTAAGTATTTCGATAGAAATTTCCATACATCAGTTATCTGGTACAAACAACATTACTTTTCTTCATTAGGTAGATTCTAAGTATATTTTTTTGTAATTTAAATGCTTAAAAGATTGAAAAGTGTTTTTGAAAAAAAACATGAATATACGAGAGCCACTTATATATCTTAATTCACTTTCACTCCACGGACCACCTTTTGAAAAATACTCCCCTAGATTATTTATTGCAATCATCATGGTGAATTTAATATATTAATTACTACATATATTTTCTGCTCAAAAAATAAGCAATTTTTTAAGTTAATTGTGTTTTCGTATTTTCCACTGATATTTTGCATTTATATCATGCACTGTGAGTAAAATGTCATTTATTAAATCGCTTAGTCTGATTTATAGTATTAATTT
>JAPMAG010003173.1:0-10476 GCA_036584685.1 Rhyacophila sp. Rhy_31_5
AAGTAATAAAATAACTACGAGGTGAGAGAAGATTAACTATAAAAGTTCATTGTTTACTTTTTAACTTGAAGTCGAGTCCATTTACAGTATTCATTTTCAAATCTTGTCTTATTTTGTTTTTACATTTGTAGTCTTGTCATACAAATGTATAAAGTAAAGTAATAAATCAACTTGTCATTTTATTTACGTGATATTTCTTGTACAACTATTTACAATCAGAATATTTTCAGAGTCATCCATTTGTTAGAACTGTATGCTATGCATTTTACAGTTTTCCAATAAAAAAAACTCTTTCATAAATCACATATTATCATGCTAGTAATAAATCTTAGTTATATAGTAATTCACTTGTTTGCACATCGCTAAAATAGCCGCATTATTTGGAGTCATATTTGCTTCAATAAATGAAACATCCATCATTTTTGACAGTCCGCCAAAACAGTTTGGCGGGAAAGTTGCTAATATGCGAAAAATTGCAATATTAAACAGCATATTTTGTTAACATTTTCAATTTTACAAGAAAGGCGAACGTCAAATCGTTTAAAGTATCAAACTTTTTCTTTTATATTTTTTGAAGCCCACTATTTTTACAACATACCTATTTATTTTTCAGTCGATCAATTGACATACATGCTTTTTTGTTTTAACTTTTACTCTCTAAAGTATACTTTTTCATTCAAATTATAGAAATTTCTGACGATCATTTTTTTTCTTTTCGTTATAATTAGATTTTATTTATCCGATTTTTCCCATTTATATATATATATACGATAACACGCAAATATATATTAAAAGCTAGTAATAATTAATATTTAAATCATTCTGACAGTACGAAATCGGAGACTACTAACACATATGTATATAATGTCTAGATAGCAACAAAGCGTTATTAATTTTACTCATGGGAGTAAGAGTAATTTTATTTAGTATGAAATACAGGTAGAAGCTTAAGACAAAGACAAATAGAATCACTCAAACAGAAAAAACATCAAAGCGTTTTCTTAATTATTTTTATATTTAAAAAAAATCATTATATTCAACGCTTTGCATTCAATCCAACAAAATAGTATGTAATATTGTTTATTGAACTCTTAACTGCGACCATTATTTTCAAATTTTTATAAATCACGCGTTATTTTTATAATATAATACAAAAACATTATTTGAGTGATTTCCTTTATATTTCAAGACGCGGTTTACATTATTATGATTTTTTTTATATATAAACAGTATACGGAAGACGAAATAACTTTAGTTTTACGTAAACGGAGAGTACTTTTTATATGATTCAATAAAATATCAATTATTTTGCACTTTCTCTTGATTAGCTTTATCTTAAAGATATATTTTAATATTAAAGTATACCCTTATCTTTATTTTAAATTCAAAATATTTTTGTATTAACCAATATATACAACGAGTTTCTAGTTAGTAATATTAGTACATATTACAAATAATTAATTATATAAACTCCTTAAGATCAGATGCCCGTCAAAATTTATCTAAAATCATATGTATGATAATATTATTATTAACTTTTTACTCATAAAAGTGGAAAGATTAGTGGTTAAATAAATTTACTATATAAATATGGTATATTTTAATACATTTAAACGTGCATATTCAAAGTGATTTGCAAAGCCATTTTGATATTTTGACAGATATGAATAGTTTTCGTATATCAAAATTGTTGTCTCTTCACTAACGATCAAAAGTACTGAGTCTTTGAAGACATACATACTTTATCATAGTATGCGAAGTAATTCCATGGGATATATTGAGACATTGGCCCTTAGAAAATGTTTATTCACTAGATATATTTTTATTTAATCATAATGTCTTTTGATTTAAAAATTTTACCAAATGTTATCGATTATAAGACAAAAAGGTGGCTTGGCAAAATAGTATGACTATATAGAATTAGCATAACTTTTTCAGTGAATTCTGCCATAGAAAACTAAAATATGTATTGGATTTTAGCAGACCTTACAGCGTACAGATCATGTCTCTTATATTTTTATGGAGCATTATCATGATGTCACATATTTTGATTATTTTTCTATTTTTATATTGAAGATTTTAAAGAAAATGCTATAATATTATTAAAACATTACAAATCGTTAACACAAAAATCGATTTGCATGAAATAACACTCTGGTTCTGTCAAAGTAATTTTAAACTTTATACATTCATTTTCTTTTACTACAAAGCAAAGATGAAAGCATTTTTCATCTCATGCAAACTACAAAATAAACCAGTATTCGCATAGTCTCATTTTGCACTGCTCGTTTTTAATTAGGCCAAGATAAACAACGGAAAAGAGGTTATCACTTGCCCGGTATCATCATTAAGTAGGTACTTTTATTAAACAGATAAACATTTCAATCTGTCGACAATTAAAATATTTCGTTTTTTTCTTCAGATATGTCTTGAATTTAGTGGCATATGTACATGTACATTATAGTGATGAAATGAACTAAATACTAATCGAATTTAAATAATTAGTATGAATAAGTAATCATTTTTTTTATTGTATGTTTTAAATTTATTAAACACCTTCAGTGTTCATAAACTGTGTTATCAATATGAAGCATTATAATCTGCGTAAATTATAATGTACAAACTTTACATTGTGACTAACTTATTACGACTAGAAGAAAAAATTCAGTCAAAACAAACTGCGTAAAAATTGGGAATTTTCTTGTACATACTTTAAAAAAGTATAATATTAAATGGTCGACAGGAGTTTATTTTTGATAGTTAATTTTAACCATCAATTCTAAGTACAAATATTTTGACAAATAATATAGATTATTTAGCACGTTCATTGTTTGTTTTTAAAATAAACAAATGTAAAAGGCTCTCATAACTCACGGCACGTTTTTGATAAAAATACAAATTCGTCTAAAACCGCATATTCAATAATCGCTGATGTTATTGAATCTGACCGAACAATATTTTATAGCGTGGCGCGTGTAGAAGTCGACAAATATTTACATTCCTTATTATAACACGGTATTTATATGCTTGATAACACAAAATTTCTTAGTATTTATATTGTGAGCTTTAGTACATTCAGTTTATCTTTGTTTATTGGAAATGATTTCTGATTCTACATATTATATCGATTTTATGATAGACGGACTCATACTTTGGAATAATCCATTAATTTTTAAACTCTCGTGTTACAATATATTATATGTTGATACAACATTTTCATTTTTTTTACAGAAGAACAATATCAAATTTTACTTGTATTTAAAAATCAGTAATTTAGACCACGAAAGTGACTAAACTTTATTTCACTTTGGTATATGTTAGGGGTCGTCCATATCCCACGTAACGCTTTTGGAGGATAAAAAGAGGTGACCAACAATGTCTACATGACACTTCAAGTGGAGCGGAGGTGGATAAATTTTTATTGTTACGTAACACTTTTTTCTCTTCTTTTTATTTAATATCTCGTAAACTTCATTCCTATTTAATGTGGAAAATTACGTAATCTTTGATTGGAAGGATATGGGTCAAGCTGAATGTTACATGGAGAGGGGAGAGTAAAAAACGTAAGATAAAACGTTACGTGGTTTATGGACGACCTCTTATGAGACTATGCTTCAAATGGCATGAAAACAGCCATTATAACAAAATACGAATTGTTTATGCCATAACTCAACTGAATACAATGTATTATATTAAATATCATTATTAGAGTCTCACTCTCAAATCTCTTAATTGTTTAAATTCCTACCGTTTCTATTCCATATAGTATATATTTGCTAGTTTCACAATGCTTTTTATTTTTTTATGCTGTTGGACAGTGGTTTGGCCAACGACCGTTTATTACTCACACAACTGTTGCTTTTTTAGCCGTTTAGTTTTAATTTACTTCATAATAATACTCGTATATGTACTCATGTCCGATTTATTCATAAATTCGTTTTTTTAT
This sequence comes from Rhyacophila sp. Rhy_31_5, assembly GCA_036584685.1. Taxonomy (NCBI): domain Eukaryota; kingdom Metazoa; phylum Arthropoda; class Insecta; order Trichoptera; family Rhyacophilidae; genus Rhyacophila; species Rhyacophila sp. Rhy_31_5. The sequence goes on from JAPMAG010003173.1 coordinate 3,947, forward strand.
CATGTTGCAATATATCCAGTATGCATATGTTCACGCATGTTAATCAAATATAAATACCACATATGTTCACCTTAACGTATATATTCAATTATTTTCTATAAATTAGGGCTGTGGAGTCGAAGTCGGAGTTGGTGGAGTCGTGACATTTTGGATGTAGTCAGAGTCGGAAATATCAACCGACTCTGAATCATTTTTTTATTTTTATTAATGAATAACATTACGGCACATGTCAAATGTTAACGATTGTATTTGATTTATAATTCTGGAACTACATTATATTAGACAGTTTCTCGGAAGGAGTGTTATTTATATCTCACTTACGTGGCTAATGCTTGTTTTTTTGTTACGTCTTCAGTCATCAAATGGCGGTTGCGTTTACGTGTTATATCATGAAATAATAGTACGTTACTTCTGTAACTAATATTATAGTTGAAGTAAATTAATAAATAAGATAAAAATCGAAGTCGGTATATTTTGAACCAGCTTCAGAGCTCTGGCATAAATACACGCCATAAATTACGTAATGTCATCATCGTTTATTTGCACTCATTTTTCGACTGATTTCCTACCGATCAAAATATAGTTTATTAATATAGTCATGATAATGAACTTAAAATTTTTTCTATCAATCTTATAACAAGATTAATTTACAGTTCTCACTATCTACTCGTACTTTCAAAAGAGACGCGAATAAGTTCTTTTAATATAGCGCTCTCCCGAGAAAACTTTTCAATCCGGTGTAATAACTTTTTAAATAAGCTTTTAGGATCATCTGCAGAAAAAAATTCACAATAGCTAGTGGAGTTAGAATAATCGTCTAGACTCGTGCACATCTAGAATACGATAACATTTTCCCTAATTGTATTTACTTTCAATTTGAAATCTTTCTTTAACATTTTTTTGTTTCAAAAAATTCTTCAATTAATGTTCTCTTTTTGCGTATAACCTTTTATCATAACAATTTAACAATCACGGTTTAACATATATGTATATTATAATAAAAATGAGTGTATTGAAACAGTTGTTCTGTTTTTTTTATAATATACTCGTAATGCGTCTGATAAAATTGATTTAAACATTCAAAACGTTTTACTCTTTTCAAAACACAAAGAATAGTAAATAGTACATCAATATGCAATCTGCATGTAACTCTACATAGTTTCGGTATTCGGAAAGAATATAGTTTATTCAGCTTGACAAAAATTTATGTAAATTGTAGAAATTCAACCCACCAATTCACAAATTAACAACACACTTTCCCATATTAGCGCTTTACCAAATAGCATAAAATTCGATTTAGCTACCAATTGCAATTAGTGCGAATCACAATTTCAATTAGAGTAATTTTATTAGCAAAATTTAGATCCTATTTTTAAAAAATCCTATTCTACGGATTAAAAAACTTAGTTTCAAATATCGATAAAATGTTCAATAAAATTTTAAAAAAATAATAACAAAACAAAATAAATACACTCTACTGTACTATTGAGGGCTTTAAATTAAACAAGGATATCTATAAAAGTTCAACTTTACAGGAGAACAAAAAAACGTTTTTTTTTACTTTTCTGGAACTCAATAAAGGAGATGTATATTTAAAGCCTAATGTTCAAATGTTATAATTCGCTCTTGTGTGATAATTTGATTCTTCTTCTGACAAGAACGCTAACAGCTTATATAGTCTTTTCATATTAAACAAAGACAACTTTATGTAATTAATGTTAAATTTTACTGACGTTTTAAGAAGAAAGTAGAGAAGATTGAGACACCGTTGTTTGACATTTATATAGCCAAGAACGTGAAATAATATTATCACAAATAAACAAAAAATCGGATTGTTGTAGATAACGTTATTTGACTGTCAGCCTTCGAATATAACCTAAGTTATTCGATTTTTTATACAATAATATATATAAATCTCTACGTTATATCAAATCTACAATACATTAAAATGCGATATGAAAATATATTTAAAAAAAATGATTATTATTTTCGATGAATCATAATATTTTATGTAAGTTTTTACTTTTAATACATCAGTTTTAAATAATGTCACATTTTCTGAGAATCAATATGTTATACTATTCGAGGGACTTTTAAAGCTTCTGAGAAAATATATTTAAAGTTCTACTTGATCAAACTAATTCTATGTAATCTACACAGAGGCTATACGTTGAATTGTGATAGTGCCTGCATTAAATTAAACTAGAGAAACTAAGGAGCTTTGATAATGTTATCTTTGTCAAGACTACAATGCTCAATTCTGATTTCTGTTCATGTTGATTTAGCGGTGTGTTTAATTAGTCATTACGTATCATTCAAAGGTTGAATTTCAGGAAGATTTAAATTTAACTTAACATTCAAAAAGCTTGCTACAAGGACTTTTACATATTTCTGTTACATACTTGGATAAGTCTTCTTCTCTTTCCATGTCACGCCCCTTAACCAGACCATATGGACACGATATACTGACTCTATAAATCCCTATCAATGTCCAGTCCTCTTGCATCCTCCCATGTCATGCCGGCGTCTCGCAACTCCGCCGAATACATCCTGTAAATGGTGTTCAGCGGCCTCCCGGGATGATGGAATCCAGTTAGTTTGAAGAAGAGGCATGCCTGGTTGAGATACAATTCAGGCCTTTTCAGCACATGACCAAGCCAGCTGCAGCGCCTCATCTTCACTTTGGATGTCGTGAGAGGCTGCATAGTCCGTTCTCTTATCACCTCGTTTCGGGCATAGTCATATCACCGCACTCCCAAAATTTGCCGTTAGCGTCTGTTTTCGAAACTCAGTAAACGGCTATTTTGAGACTTCGTAAGGTGCCATGACTCACAACCATAGATTAGCACCATCAGTATGCAAGCATTGGATAGTCGGTATTTGACATAATTAGCTGAGTCAAAATACACATTTATAATCCATTTATAGGATACGAACCCATAATACATGATTGAGGCGAAATTACACACAATGCATTATCAATTCAAGTCAGGCTTTGAACAATGCAACCTCACATTCATGTAAAAATGTATATTTCAAGAAAACTTTTTATTTATCACTTTAATTAAACAAAAGCATTTTAAATCTGAGGTTGTCCGGCTAAGAAAAGATGACAATGATATTTTTACACATTTAGACGTTCAATTCTTAAACGATTTTTTATAAAAGAAGTACTTAAAGTAAATACATAGGTATTTTCCGAATGTAAAATAATAAATTTTTAGTATTTTCACGATTCAAAAAGGTTGGACTTCTTTCATTTACAAAGAACGAATTATTTTTATAACGCAGGAGTCGAAGACTATATTGTTTCTCCGATAATTTCGAATTTACATATTTACTGTGAGAATATAGCTCAAATTCAAGTATTTTTAAAAACGCTTTGGGCGAGGGTAAAATCGTATGTTGACCTTAAAGTTTCTTTACCTTTATTTAAAACTAGAATACTACAATACGTTTTGAGATTTCAATGAAGTTAAGTAGTCATTGCATATATATTGAAGGATTTTCATAAATTTCGAAAGAACGACTTTGAACGTCTGTCTATATGTCTGTGTATATGGTGAGTAAAATTGGAATATTAAATGCAATACGAAATATGAAAACAACGTGAAAATAGAAAACTTGAATTTATTTATATCTAATCAAATAGTTTTAACTATCAGAATAATCATTGCAGTCCAACAGGCAGTATAGTCTAAACCTTGTATTGCCTTTTCTTTCCTTTTTGTTTCATATTCATTACCAATAGAGCGTTAGCGTCAGTGGGTGACCATCAAGCATCTGTAAAAACAATTATTATCCAGTCGATTCCATTTTTGGAATACATTGAGTCTTAACATTTGGTTCAGACAACCAGTCGTCCCAAATAAACGAAATTTTTCAAAAAAAAAACAAAGTTTTCTTGCATTTACTAAATTAGTAATAATTTTATAAATTATAATCACCACATAAATACATGTCAAATAAAGTAAACCGAAAGATCATTCTCATTTATTTATAACGACGTTTTATTGGCGACCTTCACACGCCCACAAAAATTAGTAAGGTCGCAAAACTAATTTCGTCCAAACGCTAAATATATTTTTACATATGTTTTTCTTAGATTTAATGTCCCAGTTGAAAGGAATGCTATCCCAAATAAACAAAGTAAATTACTGGTAATTTATTTATTTTCTTCTTGGGATTTGGCCTAAATATGCGTCTGCTTTGATTAACTAATGGCTCAAATCGACTAGAAAATATATTATAAGAATTAATGAAACATGATTTTTTTAATGAAGGGGTTTATTTATTAATATAATTTTGTTCTCAAAATTCTACTCACATTATATAGATATGTCTTCACATGTCAGTTTAAAGAGTAAAACTTCAAAAGTCGGACAGAATCGATTCTCATTAAGAATTTAGTTTCCACAAGAGACAATTTCTTTACTTTTGGAAAAATTGAGACACCATAGATAATCTGAAAAAGTTTATTACCAAAAGTTTTGACTGAAATATAATCAGTAATGTCTAACCTATCGTTTAACGCACACCGTCATCTAAAGTAGCTCACTAGAGAATACAGTCACATTTTTTCATCACGATGAATTTATATACGAAATATTTAAACCAGCAATATCATTTACAGAATGTGTTGCTTCCCGGATTATTGAACTTAAAAAAATATTCGTCGTGTGCATTTAATTTTCCGACTACTTTTATGTAACTCAAAGACTCTATGAACCATTTACACTCTATAGAATACCTTAAACATTGGAAAGCTTTTCTTGCGGCCATACATGATTCTCAGTATCCAATATCCCTTAGTATATGCTAGCTTGGTAAGCGTTATGATAACATCGTTACTATTCAGGCTATGAATACTCGTTATTTTGCCAATTTCAAAGACTCTGTTTACTGGTCATCCCCTCAACCACTATCTGTATGTAGTGCTTAGTGGTATATGTGTGAATTTTTAGTTGTCATGCAAAAACTATGGAAGGACCTTTGATTTCATTTGACCTCATATTTTATCGATCTGTGATAAAGTTTGTGTAATTTTATATCGGAGACTTTTTATTCACAAATAAAAATTCAAAGGCGGTAAATAAATAAATGTTTACTATTTTTGACGAATCACCAAATTTTCTCCTCGAAAAAGAGAACCGTCATTCAATCTGTGTTTTCATGCAAAGGCTTTTCTATCTATTAGTAATATTACATATCCGGTGATGTACGAGTAATATCTACGTCACTGTTCATGCTTATAATGAACTTCTAAGCAAAGTATATTATCAGTTTAATCATTGACAGTTTAAACGGTCAACAAAATTGTATGAAAAACTTATTTTCATGAAATAAACAACTTCATGTAACGTAAATTGTTCAGCGCAAATTTAAATTTAAACGTGTTCTTCAATATTATGAAAAGATTAAAAAAATACTACATAACATACTATAATGAATAATCAAAACAAGAGATGAAAAGGAATAATAGTTAACAATTCAAAAAAGAAAAATTTGTTTGATTTTACTCAACTGGAAGATGTTGATAATTTCGTTGATCACAGTTATTTTCGTGTTGGTACATCTACTGGATAGTTACGAGTGGTTTAAACGTTTTGGGACGAAAGACTGATGTTCTCTAATTTTTATTAGTGATCGACACAGACAGTTTAATAAAAGCTAGAATGACAGAGTTCTCACTGACACCACACATGAGTCGAAAAAATGCACGGCTAAGTTTAGTATTGTTTGTCTTTAGATACTCGTACTCTATAAGAACATACTATGAGGTAGAACAGTTTTTATACTTTTACACAATTTCTCGTTTATTCGATATTACAAAATTCCAGTAGGATGAGAGAGAAACAATATTTTTTCCTACAAGGATTTTTTTGAGGTTCTAGTAAATTCACGATAACTGATTTTATCGTGTATATTATATACTCGTGATATACAGTTTCATCAGTAATACAAATGCCATAAATTACACAATATTTTTACAAAATACGAGTTTATGGGTTCATTTTAATGAAGTTTACCATGTTTAATCATGTAATTATCGACAAAACTTTATGCTTTGTCGTTGAATTTGAATATTCAATGAGTTTATAATATTATAATGATATTATTTACTGCTGCTAAGTTTGTAGAGAAATATTTTGTATATTACGAAAGTTTATGAAGTCACTCTACAAACAAGTTTGATAATTGCGTCTCATAATAAAAAACAAGATACAATAAAATAATGTATGGATTTATTTCGTTAATGTTAAACTTTGTCATATTTCTTTTTCCAGATCCTTACGTGAAAGTCTACCTTATCTGTCAAGGAAAACGAATAAAGAAGAAAAAGACAACAGTAAAGAAAAATACACTTTGCCCAGTCTACAACGAAGCTCTAGTTTTTGATGTTCCTGCCGGTAACGTTGAAGAGGTCAGCTTGCTGATTAAAGTCATCGACTATGACAGGTAATTTTAGCATGACTATGCTTTAGCGATGGGTATCCGGTTAAAAAGTGTCACATTTAGTTGTTACGATT
>JAPMAG010003176.1:0-10473 GCA_036584685.1 Rhyacophila sp. Rhy_31_5
CTATATTTGGCCTACGAGTATATGATGATATTTTCAAAAATTATGTTACATATATATTGTATTTTATTCAAATACTGTTTGTATATTGAAATAATCTGTCATTAGTATTCTCAGTCAATACATTATCATGTGTTACTTGTAATAAATATAAACTTATGTATCTTGTGTTAAAGGTATCCAATCGGTGTCAACTTTTGGGGAAATTCAAATGGCTACATTGGTGCTCTTTTCAAGTTCGTATTCATTCAAGGTTTGTATGTTTTCTGTTACAGTGTAATCATTGTTTGTAATTTTTGGATGTATGTATACTTTTTGATTGTGTAATTTATGTATATGCAATGTTATAAAATTCAATGTAGTTATTAAATTTTCTTCGCCGATATCTTCTAAATAAAAAGAAGAATTCCATAATTCTTCTATTGAGAGATGGTACTCACCTTCATGGTCTAAAACAGTTGTTTCGTTAACTATCAAATTTATGTTTTCTGATAATGTTATTGCCGCTTGTGACAGTTTGCTGAATGGAGTTTCCAGGTCCGTAAAATTTTCATGTGTAACACATTCTTTGATTTCAAAGGGTTCATTGTATCGTTCATTTTGTTGTTTTGCAAATAGCTGAGTATCTTCTTTGAGTTGTACGTATCCAATTGAATGATCCAAAATAATTTCAGAACTTACAGTAGCAGTATTGGGTACGAAATTTTTGTTTGCAAATACTTCAGTATGATCTGTTTTTTCAATATACTTGTCACTGGATTGTGGAAATACTTCAGAAACAGTAACACCCTTTTTCTCAATAAATGTAACATCTGCATTGTATGTATTTGACTTTGTTGTTTCAAAGTCTTCATTATCATTTGAGACAATGACTTCTTGTTGTAAAACACTAGTCAATTCTAGATGTGTCGGAAGAATGTTTGTAACATTAGGTTCGGCACTTAGCTCGTTAAATTTAACAGTTTCTAAAATTGTTGTTTGATGTTTTTCTGGAGCAGAAGATGTTTCGAATTCTATAACACCGGTTTGTGACTCCGGTTTCTTAAATTCATTGGAAATTTGTTCTTTTTCTTGGACAATCAGGTCAAATGTAGAAACAGTTGGTAAGAAATTTGTCATTGTGGTATTAATGCGGTCGGTTTTTTGTTCGGTTTTATTTATCATTTCTGTTTCACTAATATATATTGGCGTCTCCAATGTAATGATATGGTGTGACTCCGAATGATCGGTTGTCGCTTGTTCTTTAGGTATATTGGGCATACTAATATTAGCGACATCCGTGTTTGGTGTAATTATTTCCTTTTGAACTACTGAGAATGCAGTAGTCATGATAGTAGTGGCATTCTTAATATCAGTTTCTGGAGCTATTTGCATGTTTGTTTCTTTTTCATTTATACCTATTTGAGTCACGGAAACACTGCTGCTTTCTTTAACAGAAACATTTGCCTTTTGAAAAACTTTATTCTTTTCTGAATCGTGTGTTAAAATATCTTCGGAACTGTTTACAAAATTTTCTGTTACACATAATCCCGACTTTTCAGTAAATTCGACTAATGCATTTTCCGTTTTTAGTTCGTCTTTTGTGATACTGCTCAAACTAGCATCTGGATTAATCTCGACAGTTTGCAGTGAAATATTAGGGATAATTTGTTTTTCAGCTTGTACGCGACTAGATTTATGAATGTCCAATGTATCTTCACTGTAGTTTGGAATTATCTCTGATACATGCAAAGAAATGAGTTCATCAATGTTTTCTTTTGGCGTATGCTTACTAAAACTGAAATTTTCGATGTTATTCTCTTCTGATTCATGAATAATATTATCCGTTATACATACGCTTTCTACTAGATTGTGTTTAAGTGATCCTTTTACTTTGTCAAATGATTCAGAATCGAAATTAATAGACGACTCATGTAGATTTATTTCTGTATGTTGCAAAGCTATATCACTTTCAAATTCTCCACGCGCCAATAATTCCTTTGGTAGCACGTTTACATCCATTTCGCTCTCTTTTTCTTCACACATTTGTTTTGTTACTGTAATTCCAAAGTTTTCTGTTATCACCTGTTTAGCTTCCGAAGTATCTTGCAGCATTTTGTCCAATATTTCTGAGGCCATTTCTTCCGCTATAGGCTGCGAATAAGTAAGACCAATAAATTTATCTTGAACAACGTTAGCCGTAGATGACTTCATTTTATCTGAATCTAAATCTGCAGTAGATCCTAAACAATTCTCTTGATATGTTACTGCAATTTCAGTACCTGTAATACTTGGCATTGCGTTGGTTTCTTTGTATTTTTGAGTAGTTAAATCCGTCAAATTACTTTGTTCTGTTTGAGCTTCATATATATTTAGACTATTTTCAAGCTCAAGAGCTAATTGGGCCGTATATGGTAAAGATGGTGTAACAGAATCTAGTATAGACTCTTTTTCATGAGCCATTGTAACTGTTTTCGAGAGGCTTGCATGAGTAACATGCTCAATGTCTATTGTTTTTGAGATATCTTTAGTTTGCGGAATATTTTCGATGAATTCTTCAACTTTCGTCACGGTGTGTTCAATAACTTCATTAACATCAATATTAGGTCTTGCTACTACATTCATAGGTGATTCGAATGAATCGATCAGGCCTTCTTTGTTATTGACAATGACTTCGGTTACCATTTTTGTATTAACGTATTCTACGTTTGGCGTTGCGGTACTCGTTTGCGGCTTGAAAGTTCCTTCAAAGTAATTTTCGGATTCTGGTAAAATATTTTCTGAGATAACAACGTGGTCAGAATTAGTTTGTAAAATATTTGCTTTTGCTGATAGTGTTGCTGACTGCTGTTGGTCAGCAATATTATCATTAGGAACGATGGAAGTCTGAATAGCTATTATTTTATTTACGTCAATCGTTTGTTGTGCGTTAGCTTCCGTATGCCCCGTAGTAAACTCCTCAGTAACTACCTTTTCTGAAGTAACTGTTTCAGTCATTTCTAATGGTTGTTCATATTGGAATTCTAAGGATGCTGTTTTTTTACTAGGAGTTTCATTTAACGAGAGAATTGATTCCTTTTCATTTATGATTGATTCCATGTGTTGTAAACTTTCCAATATGGTATGATCAGGGTAAGCAAAACTAGTTAATGGTGATTCGATTTTAATTTCTCCCAAACCATAGCTTGGAATAATTTCTGATTGTTCTACAACTTTTTGTGGAACTATGTTAGCATGAGCTTTCTCGACGTTAGGTTTTTTTGTATCGAAAATTTCTTCCGTATCTACACATATCACCGTATTGGTATTGATACTTTCATTTTCACCCAAGTTTATGTTAGCATTTACCAAACTTTTTTCAGTTGTCTTTTCAAAATCGACTTCAGTTTCTTCTACTCGAACTTCCTGGCAATTATATGATTTCAAAAGAATAGTCTCCATAGTAGCGTTTTGAGAGTCCTTTTTGAATTTGTCTACATTAGACACGTTATCTTCAATATTAGTCTCTGATTTTTGTGCGACTTTATACTCTGGAATATAATTGATAATTGTTGTATTCTGAGACAAAAGATTGAATTCAGGCACGGTTTCAGATCCTTTAGTAATATTTTCACTTTCAGAAAAGACTTCAGATATCTTAAGAGCCTTTTGTAACTCGTACGAGAATTGTGCTTCTTGTTTGATTCCTTCAGGACGTTCAGTGAACTCGGATTCTTTTTCAGCAGTTATCTCTTTGGATTGTGACAATGCCTCATACGTACAGTGAACAGGAACGGCTTCCATAGTTTTGGTTGGTTGCTCTTCCAAGTCAGTCGTATTATCTTGAGTGATAATATCACTGCTTTGAGCAACTATCTTGTCAGAAAATGCTGGATGAGCTTGCTCATAAGCAGTCTTTTGAACGGGTTCAAGTTTGTTTTCAGTATCCTGAGAGTACGTTTCTGTCACTAAAGCCACTTGCTCACAGTTTAAAGTAGTTTCTGCATGCTTTTGATCGGGAATAATATTTTGGTGTAACATACCTTCAGCCTCTGCTGAAGATATGTCTGTGTTTACTAATGAGGTAAAAAGTGTGTGTTGTAAACTAGCGGTAAGTTTAGGCACAGATATAATCTCAAGTTCCTGAACAGAAGTATCGGGTACAATTTGTGTTTTGAGTGTAGTATTGAATGGAATAATGTCAGATGTAGCTGAGATTTCTTTTGGTATATCAATGTCTTTAAATTGGTCTTCTTTGTCATCGGCAATGGTAATGGTAGTGATAAAACTTTCTTTTCCAGTAAAATCCACTTCAGCTGTTTTAGATAAACCTAAGTTAGGCATACTTAACAAACCTTCTTTTTCTTCACTGATACACACTGATTGTTCTACAGTTGTAAGTGGGATATGCTGACTACTAGCAATACATGCGATTTCATCCACTTTCATTAGATCGGTAGTATTGGACGACAGAATTATTTCTGTTGTTGACGCAACTTTTCCGACAGAATCCAGATTTGGAGATGCCGATACTAAATCACCTTGCTTTTGAAGTATCAACTGGGATTCTTTCGATTCAGATAAAACTTCTGTTATAGACAATCCTTGTTGTTCTACATACTCAGAATCAATAGACATGTCCTTCGGTAAAACGTCTTTCACATAGTCACCTTCGAGCTCAGCTAAAATAATTTCACTGGAAACTGCTATGCTAAGCGTATCGTGATCTGTTTTCGCTGTTTCATTTTTAGTTTTTATTTCATCTAGATCGATTGTGTTACCACTTGTTAAAACAGTTTCATTTATAATTGCTTCGCTCTGAGGATAGCTTACTTGCGCAAGTTCATTATGAGGTTTTTTCGCATCTTCAATATTTGATGTATTCGAGTTTGTTATGACTTCTTCTACTAAAAGTCCCTTTCCAGCAATAAATTCAACATTAGCTACTGATGATGGTTGTTCTGATATTTCCAATAGTAACTCTTTTTCTTGCAAATCTGCTTGTGATACAAACAGTTCAGAGAGCAGTTCACTCGATTTCTTTGCCTTTTTAAGTGATGAGCTATCGTCAATTGGTAAGATAATTCCGATGCCAGTATCTGTTATCAATTCTGATGATATTGCAATATTTCTTCCAGTAATATTGGGTGAGGCATTAGAGAAAGACGGTACTAATTCATTATTATATTCACCTTCTGCCTCATCACTTATTACTTGAGAAACATTGATCGGTAAGCAAATATCTTCTGTTAAAGATGAAGAGATTGCTTGTTCGTTTGGTGTAGTGAAATCATCGAGTTTGTTTTCAATTTCAACTGGCTGCTGAGTACTTACCATAATCGAACTAAATGTTGATTGGAATTCAGAAGCCTTTTCAAACACATTACTGACTTTATTTATTTCAGAAATTGATGGCTCAGGATTAACCTCTGAAGTAGTTGCCACAACATGGTTTACCAACATATCTGGTGTAGCAAATTGTGTTGAGGGTTTTGAGTCTGATAATAAATCCTGTTCCCTATCTCCAGCGAGTATTTCTACAATATCTAATCCAGAATGTTCCAAAAATTCTGAATCCGCATTGGCTTTTACAGGCTCGATTTTTTCAGTATCTTTTACATTTTCACTTGTTAAAGGCATTTCTATTGTTAATTCATTGAGGAAGCTTTGTTGTTTGTTGGCATGGCTTACTGGGAATGTATCTTTATCCAGCATATCTGTATGACTACTTAAATTGACTTCTTCTACCATAGTGGTTTTCAGTCCATGGGATGATGTCAGTTTGCTTTGATGTAGTGAAAGAATAGGTGCCACAAAAGATTCCTCCTTTTCAGATACAGAAGTGTCAGTGATTGTTAAACTTTCCACGGGGGTAAAGTTGGTTGTTACATTAGAATACTCTTTTAATGCAAACTCCTCATTTATTTCATTTTCATGAGACAATGTAAACGAAACCTGTTTTGCATTAAATGGTTCAATAAATGTTGTAATTTCCTCTGGAATCATTTTAAATTGGTTTTCAAAGTTAATTGGTTGATCAATACTTTGGACTTCTGTTGTTGATAGCGGTTCCCTAGTCTTAACACTGAATGAGGCTTGTGCTTCTTTATCTTGTACTTTGTTCTCAAAGCTGATTTCTGATTCTTGTACCATGACTGACGTGACTTTATTACTTTCCAAAAGGTTAAATGTCGTTTGAGCTGTTTCTTTTGCCTTTATTGAATCTCGTGTGTATTCGTTTTCTGATTCGGCTGGTAGTATTTCTATATTTGTTACATGTTCTTGTTCAATTAATTCAACATCAGCTCTTTTGGAATCTGTTTCCGTTTTAGAAAATATAGATTCCTTAATTTGAATATCGGGAATAAAATTAGATAAACTCTTCAATAGAGAATATTCAGAGTTGGCTGATAATTGAATCGGTGCATTTAGTTCGCTTAGGATATCTTCTTTATCTTGAACATTTTGTTCAGATATGACTATGCTCTCGTCTAAATTTAAACTCAAGTCGGCTTCTTGCGACGGGGGTAACTTTCCAGACGTAAAAGTACCTTCAAACTCGGGCGCATTTATAATTTCTGTGGTAAGTTGATTAGCAGTTATTACGTTTGGCGTAGCTATTTCAGTTGGCACAAATAGTTCTGGATAGTATTTACCAGACTTGTCGTCTATAAATAATTCATTTACTTGTATTGATTCGAGAACAGACATACCAACATGAGGCATAACGGCTTTGTCTAATGGTTTTTTATTTATTTCGTCTTCTTTAATCTCTTCCCTTGTTTCCGTTACGAGAATAGACTGCTGTGGAATGATATTGCCCTGTGCAGTAAAAGTTTCTGTTCGCGAGGAACTTTTATATTCTTCTTCTTTGTGTGATACCATTGGTTCGATGATATCCATTGCCTCTTGCAGAATGAGCTCATAGTTGGCATGGTCGACTTCTAAATTACTTTTTTCGAACTGAATTGAATCGATATTAGCTAATGCCTCTGAAGTTACTATGCTGTCGTTGAAAATAATACTTTTCTTGGGGGTGTATGAAACAGATTCTTTTTTGGGTTCTAACTCGCTAACGTGAGATTCGGTTGATACTTCATTTACCTCAAATGATTGCACTGGTAGTATCTGTGGTTTAGCAAATGCTTCATTTTGCTTGAATACATCGTTGTCAATTTCCTTTTCATGCGAATCGACTTGCTTTTTAGAAACTGCATTGAACGTTTCAAGTTTTATAGTGGCTTTATCACTTTGTTGTCTTTGATCGATCGTCATATTTGTTGCTTCCGTGAATGGTATAACCTCAGCTACACTGGACGACGTATCAAATGGAATCGTTTTACTATAATCTGAATCCATCTTTTCTAATGATTGAATCGTCTCTTCAGAAATATTTTCATATTGCTCTTTAGGATTTTTAAATACCATTTTCTTAAAAACTTTTTCTTCAGTTTCTTCAGTTTCTAATTCTTCTATATATTTTTTGGGGCTGGATTTTTTATGGATTTCCACTGACTGTTCAATCAACACAGTTTGTTGCTTAGAGTTTTCATCGCTGATTTCTGTGAAAGTATGTAATGTGTATTATGACAAAGTTGATAAATTTTAAATATATTTATCACTATAATAAAGGGTACGTCAAGTTTAATATGTAGACAATATAGATACATCGAATTCAAAAGAAAAAGCGTTTACAAAGTTATGAATAATAAATACGAATGAAATAGATCGCATGCATAATCTAAAAAATGTAAGTACTTACTTTATTGTTTGAAATTAAATCGCACTCTAGAAGTAAGCCATTCCGTTGAAGAATTTTTCTCACTGTTAATTGCACATTTGTTAATGTAAAAGCAATATCAATAAGCTTGTTATTAGCATTTATTCAGAGACACTAATAATAAACCGCGTAGTTTAAAATCTTAACACTAGGAAGGATTCCACCAAGAATTATTGTTCGAAATAATACTCACATATTTAATTTACATATCAAATTTTACTCATTGAATATGATCAATTATTATGTTGATGTACAAGTACATAAAGTCTATAATTATTGTCTGATTCAATCAGTTTTATCTAAAAAAATAAATAACACCCGTCATAAACGGGAGAATCTCGTCAATTTTCACCATACAAATAATATAATTAAGAGAAAATTTCATTCTTTTACATTCGGGTTTAAATATACGTATCTCTGAAAATTAGAACACATTGTAAAGCATTTTTCTAAACTGTAAGCTTCTATATTGGTATTCAGTAATCGTTATTACTAATCGATCGTATGCCGTAAGTTAGTAAAAATAATATAACTACTAGAGCAATCGGCTAAAGTACTGGAACTGCTAAGCAGCCGTACGTGCTGATATAGCAAATTTATTAGTAATGCGAATATAAGGCGTTATGATATATAGTTATATCCTGTCATTAAACTATATATATAATATTATATCGTCATATAGTACAGGTTGAAGAAAGGATTCTTCACGAGACTACACGTGATTCTCACAAATCGAGTAACACTCTCTGAGCGTGAAGAACATTATTATTTTAATGAAAAATCAATTTACTTACGCAGTTTTAAAATCGTTACATATTAGGCTAAAGTAATCGTTATCTTAATATTTTAAAGTACTTAAACATTGACAGTCTTCGCTATTCGCGCAAAATTATTTTAATAATATAATTGGAGTACACTTACTCAATGCTTTACTCACCCTACTTTTAATGTATCATTTATCAATGATTTCTCCATTTTTTGTTATTTATTTCTTACTCGTAATTAAAAACCTTTTAGATAAGCTATCAAGTTATGAATTCAAAAGTTATAATGGTTTGCTAGCATACAATGCTCATTCCGAATAATACTTTATATCAAATACTCTAAAAGCGTTTGATATATCATGTTTTTTTTTATACTATTTAAATTGGTTTAAATCTACACAATTTTCACTCTAAAAGCAAGCATATATAATTTCATATAAAGAGATTTTTCTTTGAATATCATAATGTTTTATTTTAGTATAAGATAAGCGTTTCTTAATAAGAAAGCAAACTTTATTATTATAAAGCATTTGTTATTGATCAAAATTGATACTAGATGTCATTTAAAGCGCGTTAAATTTTCAATAATTATAGAAACATAATAAACACAAATCTGAATGAAATGCAATTAATATATTTTTTTAATGTAATTCAAATGAGTATACTCCGATGGCTATAATCATGCTACCTGTTCAGAGATTAAAGTATATAAAAAACTATATATTATTTGTAACACTGTTTAAAATTTAATTATAATAAAAACAAATCATATCGGTGAATACAAAAACACGACACAAATGAAAGTAAATTTCTTATTGTTGAAATATAAGATTGTTGTTTAAAACATTGTTGACTCTCACCGTTAAATCAATTTATTGAAGATATAAATGATCAATAGTGAGATTGGGTTGGCATTAGTATTTTTTGCACCTTAAATGTATAACGTAATACAGTATTATTCTACATACGATAAACCTCCAGTCTCTTTGTCAAATTACATTCGTGTTAGCGTCAAGGTACTACGCATGTATAATATAAGCATAAAATTTGCGTATATGAAAATTAGCATACTACTACAAAGCAGCATTCCAATAGTACATGATGTGTGGACAAAGTTTTTCATTATTATAATAAAATATCGTAAAACAAATTTCAGAGTTTATCAAAAAAAAAAGAAATAATTATTTGATTGTATATTGAAAACAGAATTTCATATATTTTAACTGTATTCTATATTGAAGTAGACTAATTATCGTAAAAAAATATATATTAGGATAGTAATATATATAATTATGCAAACCTTGCACGATTTCTTTAGTTTTCTTCACCCTCCTTGTCTTCTTAGCGCCTGGAATAAAAAAAACGCAAATGATTTTATGTTTCAATAAGCCAATAAGATGTGTTTGAACAACTTTTCAATGAAGGAAAAATGCTTGCAGGATAATGTTTGCGGAATCGAATAAATAGATGAGAGAATACGTTGAAATACAAACCGGTTCGAGTATCTTTAGTTTCTTCAATAATTTCGTCCGTAGCGATATCATCTGGTTCAGTCTGTAATAAATTAAATATGGATATATTAGTAAATCAATATGAAAGTATTTTATGATGTGTATCATACTAGCATAACGCGGAAACTTTGAAACCTTTTATAATGACAGATGCACAGTAATTTTCTTTACAAAATGCAATCTACAATAGAAATCGTTTATCAATAAATAAGATTCTGGTTCTAACAAAATTCTATTTAATTTTGTACGATTATTTTCACCCAGTAAATTATTACCAGAATTATTACAAAAAAAAATCACATACGGTGTTCGTTAAAATGTACTCATAAGTTCAAGCTGTGAAATGAATTGAATGATGAACGGCATCGACACATTGTTTAGAATATGATGATAAAAATACCGGCATATTAGAAGTAGTATCAGATTGTTTTACCATAAACTATAAAAAATATTTTTCTCTTTA
>JAPMAG010003177.1:0-10472 GCA_036584685.1 Rhyacophila sp. Rhy_31_5
TTTACAGGAGGCACAAAAAACGTGTTTTAATTATTTTTTGTCAAAGTCACATTAACACGATCTTGAAGTGTATGATTACCAAAAAATTGGTGTTTTATTTTCTTGATCTGATAATTAAAAAAATCATTAAAAGAATATCAATAAAATTGAAGTTTGATGCTTTTTTCCTTTCGATAAAAACTCAGTTGGTCATTCGTTTTTCAAAATTTAAAGCATAATTTTACTAATAATTCATAATTTTCGGCTTAATTCCTTTTGAAAAAAAAATGTATTTAGTTGTCTACATTGTGATTTTCAAATAAAAGCACTTTTAAAAAAACTGAGGGTTAAGCGTTTTTTCGTTTATTTTATTATATTAAGCGATATAATTTCACGTTTAAGTACATTTTTGAAACGATTTAATCATTATAATATACGGAGTAATTTTACAGAATATTTATATGTTGAATGGTTACTATCGTAAAAATATTTTCTATGAAAATTCAATGTTCTTTCAAAGATATTGTCCATCGTTGATGATCAGTCTTTCACCTCTATTTATTATTTATATATTATTAAATGATAATATTAAAAATAAACAACACATGTATTTTATTACTGTTTTTGTTAATTTTTTCTCATTACTTAACTGCTTGCGTACAAATAGTATGTGCAAAACACTAAATTCCATTAACGTATACAAAATTTAATGTTTAAAAAAAATAGTTACATGCATATGAAATATTATTTTCCTACTATATCAACAAAGTAGCAACATAAAGTTAATAACTTTTGCTTCAAACAATATTTTTTGTGCAAATAACTTTTGAAACATCAAAAAAATCTGCAGTGTTTAAACAAAACATTATTTTGAAACATCATATTGTAGATGTTTTATATTCACAGCGAGCTTTTAAACGTCAATTTTCTTTGTTTAATTAAGTTTTACGTTTGATTCGCGTGAGTTGATATGTATCAATTTGCAAAGTATGAATACATTAAACTTTTAGTTCTTATCTAGAATTCTTAATATTATCCAGACTTTGATTAACAACTTATTTTATAAGTTGATTAATTTGTATGGTATTATTCAAGCATCAATTTATATGCACAATCATTTTATAAGATGGTAAATTATTTCAGCTGGCAAATATTTATATGGTATACAAGTTGGAGACTTATTGAGTTAAAAGTAAAATTGGAATTGTTCTTATAAAGTACAAGTTTATACATCGACGCTGTTTAGGTAAAAAGACTTAACCCTAATTAACGTGTTTTTATTTGAAAATCATAATGTATGTAACTAACTACACGTTCGGTCAAAAGCAATTAAGCCGAAAATGCCAAATGATTTTCGAAATTCAATTTTGGATTTTGAAAAAAACGACCTACTTAGTTTGTGTGGAAAGGAAAAAAAGCATTTTCTTTCAATTTAAATAACTTGTTTAATTACTAGATTATCACAATAAAAAGCCATTTTTTTGGTCATCATAGACTTCAAGTTTGCGTTAAAGTGACTTTGACTAAAAATCATTAGCAAAAAGTTTTTTGTGCTTCCTGTAATTTTTTTTTCTATGAGGGCTAGTCTCTTTTGCCTAAACCTAGTCGATATATAAATGTTTTATAAAACAACAATAGTTGGGTTAGATATTGATCTTTGAAACAAGAACTATGCAGTGTTTTCAAAAATGTTCATCGCTAGGGTTACAAATTTCATTATGAATCTGATAGTATTATCAGCCGCGTTTACAAGTAGTTACCTGCCTGTCACAGCAGGAACTAAATTATAACTTTCCCTTCACACAGTATAGAAATAAATAATGCCAATAAAATGCCTTCTATTTTGCCGTACCATCTCATTAACATGAACAGCCTCGTGCACTTTGTCTGATAGCCAATGAAATCAAATGAATATTTCTTTCCGTACCACGCCAAAAGCTTGGTAAATTCCGCGAGCTTTGTGAATTTTGAAAAGCTCAGCTTGAGATTGATGCAACAACAAGCGTTTATATAAGATAATTGAGATTATACCCTTCAATTGTACGTATGCGGACTATCCATATACATTCCACTCACGGTTTGATGTGTAATGCAGCAGGTGGGGGCATTTCAAAGCCTATTAACTAAAGATTCGAATATAATAGTAAACTTGGCATTAAGGAAACTCATAGTAATTAAAACTCGATAAAGGTCAATATATACAAATAAAAATCACAAAAACAAGTTTTTTGAGTAATAATCAACATAAATAACACCTTATATATACTATGATGGTTACTATGAAACAAAAATCAGATTTCTAAACAATGTCTTTTTGATAATCTTTGCGACTTTTCATTGTACTTGTATCATATAACCTGAATATTCATCACTGAATATAATTAGTCATCTTTATAGGTGAGTGGATAGTGCATACAAGGGTTTAGAATACAAATCCCGTAGCTGGATATTTGCACACGTTTCCTTGTGTATTTGAAACCGAAATATTAATTACATATATAAACCAAATTGGTTGAGCTAATAACAGACAATTATTACTCGTAAAAAAACGATATAGGTAGACAAAAATATACATTCTGTCAAAAAGAATCAAAAGGAAAAGCCAAAATTGCCAAATTATTGTCAAAAATTACCTTTAGATTTTGAAAAATTAACGATCTACTAAGTTTGCATGGAAAGAAAAAAGCATTAAACGTCAATTTTTTATATATTTTTTAACAGGTTTCTTAATTATCATAACAGAAATATGTAATACCAATTTATTGGTCAACATACATTTCAAATTTGAAGTTGACTGAAAATCATTAAAACACGTTTTTTGTGCCTCCTGTAAAATTTGTTATGTGAGGCTTACTCCCCTTTACCTTAACACGGTCGATGTTTGTGTGATTTTGTTTTTAAAAACAATGTTTTTTAATATTGCTTCCGCAAGTACTATGAATCAATCATTTGTTTGAAAAAAGGTAAATCACCTTTCACCATTTCCGTTCTGAGATGAAAGGAACCAGGAAATTAAATGGGCACTCAGCTGGCGTAATGATTAACACCAAAAACTCCCCAACTGATATTTGTAATATTTTTCACCCCTCAGTGATAATTATAAATTGTAATCTTGAGTTAAACGAAAATGCCACCGTATTTCTTGTGTCTTCAATTATTTGTCAGAGTAATTGGAGCAGTGAAATTAGGTTAACGATTTTTTAAACAATTTACTTATAATTATGTCAAGCATTTATTTCTGTAAAGTGGATTATTAAATGGTGTTTCACGTAATTTAGCCATTTCAAATATCAACAACTTAATAATATTTTGAAATATGTGTACCAATTATGTAACATAAAATTGTTATGTACCTATCAAATGAAAAGAACGCATCTAATTTTACATGACAGCAAACTTCTAATTCAGCAGCCAGACAATAGCTCCATAATATACAAAAGATAAAACAGAAAGAAAACGCCAGTGTGATTGGAGATTCTAAAGTGGTAAACATTATATCGTTCTATCGCTGTATTCATATATTTGTACGCGCGCTTCTATGCATTTGTTAAGTTGTACAGACACAGTGATTATGTGTGCGTGTCGAGAAGTACAGGCAAGCACAAAACTAATTGCAACTAATCATGATGGATTATTTTTTTTATTGAAATTAAAAATAAAATAATTCATCGCGTCCATTTATTGATGCATTTTTATTATAAATCATGACTAGATAAATGAACAAATGCATGATATGATTTGCTGCTCTCACTTAAGTTAATTGTGAATACTGTTTTCACATCATAGTGTCTGTAGTATTTTTTTTAAATTTTTTTGACATATTCACAAGTATTAGACCATATTTTTGCATTAATTTGATTTAATCGTTCATTTAGGCTCTTCATTATTCCTGTAGCAAGTCACAAGTGTGTTCGACATTATGTGAAGCAATATAGATTTTCAAATTCCCCATTCATTTTCAATCGGATTTAATTCCAGGTGTCAAACAGAGCACTTGTATATTTCATTGCCGAAATATTTCATGGATCTTGCGAGAGTTTAAAATTTCCTCTTTAAAAACCGTATACCATTGCAATTGCTCTAAAATCTGAAATAGTTGTAAAATACAGTTATCCTAAAATATATCATTGAATGTAATAACTCCATTTAAAACCAAGATTTTCTTGGAAAAAATATTAGACATCTTATTTTCGTTATTGTTTGTACTAACACGTCGGAGCAATAAAAGCACGTCCTAATAAGGAAGGAATCAAAAAAATTAAAACTGCATTTTGATGAAGTCACTCATATGTAGACCGTTGCGCACAGATAAATTAATAATACTTTATCTATGTTTGATGGCATCAGGATACTAGGCCTTTGTGTTTGTCTTATGAATTGATTATTGAATCAATCTCTAAACTAGTGTTTTCTGTTAACATATTGAGTTATCATTGTATCAATCTTTTACTATTATCCACACTGTAAGTGATGATTTAAATTCAATATTACACAGTAAAAAAAAATAATTCATATATTTCACTCATTCCAAATATGTTTTACTAAACAAACCGATAAGAAGGAATAAATACATGTACAGTTTTGACTAGAATCAACACTTAAGTAAAATTCACCGCATTGACTACGATCGCCAGGTTGTTTGCCTTGCCGATTCGAACCCTTGTTCTTGGAAGTATTAAATCTTATTAGGATGGCACATGTAATATGCAATGTTGGATTTTGAGTTGAGTATCAAATGTATATGTAGTGATTATTAATTACATTAGTCACAACACGCTACGAACATCTTCAATATATACAGTAATACATCGACTAATGGTGATTCTAATATAGCGATAAAATAGTAAGAAAATTTGTGCTAATACAAGAAAGCCATTATATAATTCCTCACAATAAACGCTATTCAATATTCGCTCTCGTAGGTGAGTGAATAGCGTAGCTGGCTCATGAGACAAAGGTCTAGAGTTTGAAGCCTGTAGCTGGCAAAAACTACATAAGTTTTTTCAATTATTATTCGTAAAACAAACCTGTCAAATGAATCTTCTCATTACAACGGTTTATATTCTCCGTTTCGGGTCGATATGGATAAAAAAGGATTAAACAAACCTAATTCTAGACTTGTAAAATAAATAATATATAATATGACTTTAAATCAACGTAAAAATAAATACTTCGGAATATCTGTGTTTTTCGGTTATCTACGAGTACAGTCTATACAATTTCTAACTATTGTGAGTATACTGTACCTGCATTTTTTTCAAGCAAGTTAATAATACCTAATTTGTATTATTTTAAGCCCATCCGCATCGAATCGAAGCATATGGATCTTCACATTATGACGATTGTTTTGACAGTTTTTTATGATTAATAATGGTCAGTTATTAGCTCAATCAATCTGGTCCCTGTCCCAGTTTCAAATATACATGAAAAAACCAGTGCAATTTTTACGCGATACGGAATTCAAGCCATAAACTTTTTGTTTGTAAGTCGAGTGTGATATACGGAAAATGGAATTTAAATAAAATTATTTGAAATTAATGATATCGCATTATGT
The DNA here is from genome assembly GCA_036584685.1 of Rhyacophila sp. Rhy_31_5. Classification (NCBI taxonomy): domain Eukaryota; kingdom Metazoa; phylum Arthropoda; class Insecta; order Trichoptera; family Rhyacophilidae; genus Rhyacophila; species Rhyacophila sp. Rhy_31_5. Next base: position 5,534 of record JAPMAG010003177.1, read on the forward strand.
GACGTAAGAATTGTATTAAAATATTCGTTCCATATTTCTAAGCACGCATGTGTATGTGATACCGCTCCGTGTGATTCCGCTACGAGCAAGCTTAAAATCAAAATGTGGAAAACAAAAAAAAAATCTTTTGTAAAGGGTCAGGAAGGTGACCGTGCACAATCGCGGTTGCAAGTACTGGCAGGTAAGTGAAGGGTTTTTCAACCTGTACGTATTTAAATATGTATGGAAGTTTACAAATATGAAAACAAAATATAGCATTCTGTGCGTCAGCAATAGTAAAATAATTGCAAAATTTGAAAGATAGAAAGGAAAAACCTTAAGTGCTTTTTTGTAAATGCACACTTTCAACATGATTAATGGCTGTAAATTCCAAAAATAAAACAAATTCTCTCTTAACCAATATCGGTTTGCGTCAATGCGATTTCACTTCGTCGTAATATAATTTTGCCTCTGTTTTAAACAACATATGGCACGTTCAAATACAATAATACAAAACAAGCACGAACATTGTTGAAATAAATTAAATTTACAGTAAACATATAAATCAGTTAGACCAACAACATAAAAATAAATAAATCAACAATAAAGCGTGGAGCAAATTTTTTTGCATTTATCATGTTAGAAAGTTAAAAATATTTATATATATTTCAATGCATAAAATACTTATTGAATTATGTAAATTTACAAAATAAACTCTCACACAATTTGTATAATAGTGCGACTATTTATTCTGAAGAAAATTATTGTGTTATTAAAATACAGTTATTTTCTAGTTCAAGTAAATAATTATTTGTACAAAACTTACAGCAAGTCATCTTATTACTCAACAATTACAATATACTTTTGCTGGGCGACACTTTTGAAAACAGTTTAGCAATAACATTGAGCCAGCCTTAATCCTCTTTTGTCATTAAGTCTGATTACAACTCGCATATGTTACTGGCACGGGTTTTCTGCTGTATTTGAGAAAAATAAAATGCTTTGTTTTGATATTTTAAATGGATCAGCGTACTAATGTGAATTATTCTTCTTGATTTTTGTCTGAATTTTAAGCGTGGTTTTAAAAATAATATTTATTTATTGCATTATTAAGCTTTATTTGATTGTAACGGTTAACAAAAAGTTCTCTGTGTTGAATTGATGCATATTCTCAATCAGTAAACTCTTCTCAATTTTAATCTCTTTGCAATTGCTCTGATATTGAGAGCAAAATTTTGTTTTTAAGCACTGCAAAAGTTGGTTAAATTTTTTATGCTTTTTCTGACCAATAAAACATATAAATTAGAGCCTCAAAAAAACAATAATTTTGTTTTTTTTTACATTTTTATACGAGTACAATAAGTTTATTACCATTTCTTGTAAGATAATGATGTTTATAGTATTGAAAATAAACAATTTAAGAATAGCAAAACCTTAGTTTTTTAAAATTAGTTTTACGCAGAATTGAAATATTAAAAGGTGATATAGTAATATTTCTTTAAATTATGATATTTAATTAAATTTTATTACTACTTTTGTAACTAAATGCTTAATTTCTTACAGCTGCTTTTAAAGTTTAGTGATAAAAAAACTCCTTTTATAAGCATGATACTTCTCTAATGTTTGTTAATTTGTATTGGTAAAATGGAAATATACAACAAAACTTTAATAAGAAAGGCTTACAGAGAAGTTTTTTTTAATAAAAAATTAACAATCAAAATTAAACAAAAATAATAAGCTTTAAATTAGTTTTAAAATATGAAAATTTTTCTACAAGAGAAATATTCTACTTGAATATAGTTGCACGTCATAGTGGTTATATGAGTCGATTAAACATTTACTTACAATAAGTATATTAAGCGGAAGCCAGCAAACTGTAAACACGATTACAACAGTCACCATCATCTTGATCATCTGAAACAAAAAATTAATCTTATAATGATTGACATTTATAGAAATATTTTATACAAAATCGTAACTTTTCAAAACAATTAAGTCCTTAATGAAAAAAAATTATGTTAGTTTATGGTACTTTTCTACTTATCGACATTTACAAATATTTGACTGATTTGATTTTTGGTTATAAATTAAACGAATTTATTCAGTGTTTCATAATAACATCATATCAAATAATCAAAAGATATTGCTTTGTTTTTGTTTATTTTAAATTACAGCCTATTTAAAATAAGGATATAAATACTATATGTTGTATGCAAATTAAAAAAAACTACTATATAAGATATTTTTTAAATACCTAAGTTTACGCGAATTTTGTGATCTACACTCTGTTTTACTACACGTATTTACATAATATACATGTAGGTATAGGTTTAATAATAATATATAGAGAGACCACTAAGCAATTACAGTTGTAGTTAATTGTGTTCAAATATTTGCTTTGTTCACGAATATACACATAAATTTATAAAAATCAATTTCACTTTCAAGTTAATTATTAAAAATTGAAGCAATGTTGTTTTTCATGTATATCTAAACAGAAAGGAGCCGATAAATAATCATTAGTAAAAATATCATAGTTCTGCAGCTAATATTATAATATAAAACTGCGTAAACCAATTATATACTCAGAAATATTCAAAGTTTTTTATATCTGCAGGTATGTATGAGCCATAAAAATAAAGATACAAACATATTGATTAGATAAAGCTCTAATTTCCAACAAAATATATTTTAATATACTATGACAAATGGCAAATAATCTTATTACTTATTAAAGTTTGTTAAAAACAAAAATATTATATTTACATACGCATGCAAATAAAATATATACTTTATATATTTCGTGACAACATTTTAACAAAGTTGCTCAAATGATTACAGAGTGCATTTCATGACCCAATGGTGTTGCCAGCCCAAATGGCGCACTATACAGTCATTCAAGTGTATTGGTCGTTGATGTATAAATTGAGGATATTCAATGCCTCAATATTAGTTATTCTCTTTATTATATACCATCAAAAATCAACCAATTTTCTTCGTGTATTCACAACTAAACTATTATTTAAATAAAATATTTTAATAGCTTTAACACGCTATGGAGGCGATAAATGCTCTATAGTAAATAAATTGTCTGAAAAAATTTACTGAAATATAAATCAATATAATTTAATAAATATAAAATATCGGTTGAAACCCAATTTAAAAGTGTGTAATCCAATTGCAGATTAGGAAATATTATTAATAAAAATAATAAATAACTTATTTGTGGGTTAAACTATAAGCTTTAAGCTTTTCTCTAAAGTTTCATAGATGACCACTTGAATACATATCTGAAGATTATTTTTAGCTGCAACTTGTGGGCTGTTACTTTATTTTTATAGACAATAATAAATAGAAACTTTTAATTTGTATTCTAAATAATACAATTTTAAGACTATTTTTAAACAAAGCCAGTGAATATATTTTAGTTTGAAATCTTTCCAAAGTTTTATTAAAGGTTTAACACATTTAACACTCTGTATACTATATTGCATTTTATTTCAAAGAATCGAAGAGTTTTATTTTTTATAAAATTAATCAACATCGCGTACTCGTATCATAAGACATTTTAATTACCTTTTAGTTGTATTGAAAGGGCAAAGTTATAATTTTTCAATATTTTATTGGACCAATTCTTGTTAGAAAACACTTCACTGTATTTTGTTAAGCACGTTTCCCGCAATTTACGGGTACATATCACTTGTTAGAAAAATGTTGAGAAATTCAAAATTTCTTATAAAAGATCAATGAAAATAGCGTTAAACATATATTAAGTTTTTTTATGGTAACTTGTTTATAAAAAGCTTCATTATCATTTTAATATACCAACTGGTAAATTAAGTTGATTAAAATAATATTGTTATCCCTATTATCATTGTAAAGATATTTTTTAATAATTATGGATTTTTCCAAAATCTATATATATATATATTGCAACAGAATATAGAGCATAAAATTTGGCTTGATAGTTATTATGTACGATTTATAGTTATTACTTATTAATCCAACTATTTGGATTTATGTCCTGGCTACAATGACTTTTTTAGCATGCCAATACATGAGAGAATTTATTTTTATCTTGATTTACTTTATTTTTTTAGCCGCACGAGACATTATCACCATTTATTGATTCACTGATTCCCTGTAAGAGATTACATAGATATTGCAGGCTATCTCACTTTCTTATATACTCTTGTCAGTGGCACAAAATACACTGGGCACTCGGTATGGTTAATACACAAATAAGCTTAGCCATCCAAATACAAAGCAGATAATATAAAAAAAGTACAGATGCTATATATATTATTTTTCAAATACTGTGATTACCTGTAGGAATGGTTTCACAACCCAGTGATTTGCTACTGGCTATATGTCCACTGAGTCACAGTGGGCAATAAAATTGTTAATAACAATTCTATAAGCTAGTAGATAGCGCATCCGACTGAAGAGTCGTGTATTGTGGGTTTAATTCTAGTAGCTGATAAAAATTGCACTGTTTTTATTATGTAACATATATTTGAAACCATGACATTGTCCAAATTGTTTCAGCTAATTATTGACAAATATTACTCAAAAAAAAATCTTAATTTTGTAATATCCATATGATCCGTTTTAGAGCGTATATAATAGAAAAGTACAATTTTTAATATTTTTACCATATTTGCCTCTTCTAGATTCTTTAATATCATTTCAACTCCTTAGAGTTAAAGAAATGTATCTCTTTTTTTGGTAATTTCGAGTTACATTTTATTACATATTTTATAACTTAACATTTAAAAAATGATTCAATATAACAAAATATCACTATTTAAATAAAAAATAAAAAGTTATTTTTAATTTGTTTCATATTTTTGAATAAAGACGTTGATTACTTATGAACTTTGTTTTATTGCTTTCCTGTCGAATAGAGAAAAATAAGATATGTTTCATTGACTCTAAGAGATCAATTCAAATGTACTCG
>JAPMAG010003178.1:0-10470 GCA_036584685.1 Rhyacophila sp. Rhy_31_5
ATAATTCAACATAATGGAAAATAATACAAATTAATCTTATATTAGTATGTAAAACAGTCTATTGCATTTTGCCACGAAACATGTTTTTCGGATTAAGCCGTGTTTGCAAACAATAGCCTCGATTATGAGTTGATTGCTTACAGTGGAATGATTTCTATTGTTGGTTATTTGACCAACTCAACACATTAAAAAATCAAATGATATAATTTTGAAAATGCAAAAACATGGCATGTATTCAAAGCGAAATTCAATAAATGAATTCCGTTTTTCAAATCATATGCACAATACACTAACCTTGACACCGTGTAAGTACGAGTATACCACACACACGTTGTACGTTTTGACGAACGTCTGAAGTTTTTTGGCACAGCGTGCAGGATGACACGGCGGATGTAAAAAGTAAATAAAATAATTTTGTGACATTCTTGACATGTTGAGAATTATTCCCCTTAATACATGGCTGGTGAGAAAATAGGGAAGTCACAAATAGTAGTGGATAACAACGTTAGCGCCAGCGATTCATAAATTATTCATAGGAAATGAAAGTTGTTACTTCTTGTAACATAATATTTTGCGATGCGTCTGGAAAAACTAGCGTTCGGGAAATAAAAGTCTAGGCGGGACTTTTCTCGAACGGCGGAGGCGGCGACACGGGATCGGATTAGTGGAATGTAAGTAAAAAAACCCCCGTCATTTAAAATAATGTGTATTTTCAAAAATATGAATATCCGCATTTCTTTAGTTGCTAGTTATTACGAGTACGTTGCAGTGAAATAATAACGAGTGCGGGTTCGAATTTCATGACTGTTTATTAAAGTATTTATATTTATAGCGTATTTCTTACAAACTTGTTATCATAACTCATTAATATATACATATATAATATTATATAGTTCTTATAGATTATAATTTAGAATACTATTTTCAAACGTGACTCATTTCTTTGGAAACTATAGAAAAATAGCTTTAATTGTCATTTTATAATAAAAATATATACACAGATGTCTTAAGCACTAAATCCGGTTTGACTATATATGTCAAATATGAAATAAAAACACCTGTTTCTTACAGTTTTAAATTAACACGTTAGTCTATGAATAGTTACTTCAATATTCGGTTAATTAGAAAGAATATGCTTTGTGCAAATTTGCTTTTTTTTAACAATTTTGGTTATTGTAACATCTAGTGTCTAATCTAACATTAGTGTTTTAGTTCTCAAATAATACTGATATGCAAGATGTTGTTGTTTTATAATAGAAATGTCTATCGGAATGGATTTTGGCAGATTGCGAAAATGGCCTTGAAGAATGCGGAGCACGAAAAAAGTAAAAAAAAGGTAATTTTTGATAACACTGATTCACCATAGTATTTGTAGCGTATGAAAATGTTCTCTGACAGGACGGAGTGCGTGTGTAACGAATAGATAAATCTGTTCCGATACACCACTTTATTTCAAAACAACAGAAGCAATTGAAAAAAAGCAGACAAGTGTAATCTTTGGAAAATAAAAAGTTAACTTAATATAGAAATAATAAGTAATTACTTTTTATAACTATCCATGAAGTTGTTAGGACGATAACAAAACATTGAATATATTCAACTAAATGTTTTTATTTTGCATTGAATAATATCAGTATCATCTTGACAATAAGAGAGTATTGAGAAATATTTTAGATATAAAAAAAATGATTTTCTTGAAAGATATCTAATACCTTCCTGGTGAAAATTCATGGGGTACATATGTAATGACGTGAGGCAGTGGGGAATCCCCACAAGGATTCGAGTGAAATATCTCATTTTCAACACGAGAAGTAGAGACGGCCTTCGATCAGGCTGATTGGTTAATTTAAGTATGCATACGGTTCGATCACATTGATAAACCGTTTCAAATGTTTTGGATGTAGAACAGTTAATGCGTCTATTTAGTGTTATAATTACAAAAAAAAACTAATACAGCTCTTCTACGAACGAGTATATGGGAAATTGCAACTACAATATATGTTACAAAGACTTTATGGGCAACGTATTTTTTGTTAACATTTATACATAAAATGTAAAGTAAAAGAAATATTTTCATCACTTAAGTCAATATTTTCTTATATACGAGTACCATCTACGTAATTAAACATTTAACCTTTGTGTATTGGAAAACACTCTTTTACATGAAATGTATTATTAAAAAAATATATAAATTTAAACATTAAATCTTAATTTATGGCAATCATCTTGTTCAACCATGTCATACTTCTTAACTAGAGTATATGGATTTAAAGTGCTATTTTCATGAGGTTCTGTAACTGCCCAGTATTTTATGTCTTCTCATGTCATGCCGGCATTTCGTAACACCGCTGAATTTACCTTTTTATTATGTGATTCAAGCATTCTCAGCATGTGACCAAGCCAAGTCCAAAGTCTCATCTTCACTTTAAATGTGATAAGAGGCTGATAGGATCGTTTTTTATCATCTCATTTCGAATATGAGGCGTGTATTTCCAAAGTGAACTTATTCCACTTCAACAGTTTTGTGGAAAATGCCAAAGAATTGCTTATGGTGTCGATATTACATAGTTTTTGTTATATACGAGTATATCTGTAGTGTAAAATACAATTTGCAATGAAGATAATACAAAAATATATTTAACCGAGTACATGTAAGTCCTTGATATTTTGCGTGGAGTTGAAGGTTGCCTACAGAATTTTACTCGAAAAAATGTTTTCGACGCTCAGTAAGTGATTATTTTAAGACATCGTGAGGTGCTATGATTCGCTACCGTAGAGTAAAACTACCACCACGTAAGCATTGCATAGGCGAAATTATATTTCGATCATTTTAAAGTATTTTTTTAAACATTAACAGGAAACCGTACTCTACATCATATGAATACACTCATTTATTTTCACAAAAGAAGATGGTGTCAAGTAAAAGAAACAAAAAGTGAAAGTTAATTTTATAGATTTTAAGCAATAATTGCTTTGAAAGTGTTAATTTTATACTTTCTGTATTATCGCATTTCAATAAATCACAAATAATATAATATAATAATATATGGTATACTCGTATTACGAACTAATGAATCAATGCTAATAAAATGTAGCGTAAAAGTTATGGCTATTATGTGCTAATATATAATTGTGCAAAACGTTTATGTTAAAGAAGTGTATATTATTGTAATTATAATATGAAACACCCCTGAAACAAAACATTACAAATGTTGGAGTACTACCGATTCAGACACAGTTATTGATTAAAAAAGCAACACGGGTATTTCACCCAGACAATGTGTTTTTTCGTCATTGGATGGTTACACAATTATTAAAATAATACACAATAAAAAAAAAAATGCTGTAGAGTTATAAATTAATTGTATATCGCAGGATGGATTTTATTTTGCACGCGAATTTTGGAATACACATTGTCATTATCGTCAATATACTGGCAAAAGGCGATTTGTTGAAAAATGACCACCTAATTTTAATGACGCAGTTTGGTAGATTTTTCCAATCTCTATCATCTACTAGAACAAATCTAGCCATATTTTTTGTAGTTTTCATTTTATATTAAAATATCACTTAATATTTAGTTGATATTGAATATTTTATTACTAGCTAATCACGTTAAATCGACTAAAGATTATTTGGCTAATAAGCAGGGCCAGATTGCCAGATGCTCTAATCACTAACTAATTAGGGTGCCCACTTACACTTCTAATTCAACATTTACCACCACTAAAATGACGACAAGACTTGTCAAATGGCTCATTGTGGTGTTGATAATTACTAGGTCAACAGGCGATTTGATAAGCCACATCATCAGCAGAGAAATCAAGCCCTGGATCTTTAGCTAAATTGTTATTTTATTCATCTTTTACAGACAGAATAATTTCACCGCCATCACCATGTTTCATTAGACATTCATTTTTGGCAATTGTTTGAGGCCCAAAATGTATTGGAGAGTCATTCAAATCAACATTTGTAGACAAATTCGGCTAACAAAAGTTTCTGTGGTGCCCCCTTTCCCTTGAAGTCCTAAATACGTACTTGGCATAAGGGTTAATCTAGGACTATTAATCAGATTAAGAGTTTCTATATATATTCCAATTAAAGAGAAAAAACGTCAATAAAACTCATAGTCCCATCTGCTTTAACATATTATCGATGAATATAAGTAAGAGACTCAAACTTTAGTAATGATTTTTCTGAAAACAGTATTTTTTGAAGTGAAAACTTCTTTAGGCGCATTTTGCCTTCTTTCTGAACAGTGAACGAAAGTGAATCGTCCTGCTCGGGTCGGTGACGCTGAATCGGGTTTACTCGGCACCAATCGACATCAAGCGCGCTCGGGTCGGTGACGCACTGAATCGTGACTCGGCTCCGTGTATGCGTCATCGGTCACGTTTACTGTCTGATTTGAAATCAAAATTCAATTTAATTATGTCAAATGATCCAAATGAGAGTACGACGAAATACGGAACAACGCTTGACAGAGTTTTTTTAGATATTCAACTGAATTTGAATCTAAAGTATTTATTACATATTTCAGCTTCTATAAATATATTATTTCGTACTTACAATTAAATAGCAATGAAGAAGTTCAATCAAAGCAAAATTTCATTGTATAATTAATTCACAAACATGATTATATATTTTGCAACTAATATTACTTTATGAGTATAGAAATAAGAATAAATAATTTTATAAACAATAATAAAATCACTTTGTTTCTGATTCACCGAACTAATCCATTATAAATAATATAAATGTAGTTATTTATACATATATTTTTTTAATTGGAAAATCAGATGTTTTCACTTCTATTGTGTGTTCATAAGGACACATCCAATTTTTTTATTTGTCACTAATTTATAAATTAAATATTGTTTGTATATATTTGAGAAATATTTACATGAGTCTTAAATTTTACTGTCCAACTGTCTAAATAATTTACTGCCGTATCTAGATTTGAATAGTTTATTTTATGATTTTAATAAAGTACCCTTATAATATCGATTGCCTAGAGCACAATCGTATTAAGTGCTATTTTAGATATAAATGAGTTAAGTACATTTTCCATTTCCATGTCATTGAAAACAAATGCGTATTGGAAATTTTGATCACAGTAAATGAAGTACCACTTGAAAAATCTGTGTAGCCAAGTTAAGTTAAATAAACACATGCTTAGTCATCAAGGGAAATGGGGGGCACCACATAATGTTTTCATAGCCGAATTATCTGCAAGTGATGATTTTAATGACTTTGCAATACATTTTGGGGCTTAAATAATTGCCAAAAATCTATATTTTGTGCACCATGGCAATATGAGTGAAATTATTCTATCTGTGAAAGAAGAAGAAAATCACAATTTAGGTAAAGGTCTAGGGTTGTGGCTTGATTTCTCTGCTGATGATGTGGCTTATTGAATCGTTTGTGGACCCAATAACTGTCAACACCATAATAGGCCAACTAACAAGTTTTACCGGCATTTTAGTAATGGAAATTTTAAAAATATATATTTATAAGCGTAAGGGGCCATCAAAATCAGTTAGGGGTCGTCCATAAACCACGTAACGTACTTTAGGGGGGGAGGGGTGACCACCGACGTCTACACGGCGTTACAAGGGGGAAGGTGGGTTAATTTTCCTTTGTTACGTAACACTTTTCCTTTTCAAAAAGTCAATAGGTGACTATTCATAGCATTCCTATTTAAACTTTTCTGTGCAACCTGATAGTAAATTTTGAAATCAAAAATAAAACCGAAATGTTTCTTTTTCATGACTTTGTTTTTAATGATCATATTATAATCATATTTTCTGCATTTTTATGTTTAAACTAATCTATAATATTCAAATTTCTCTAGAAAACTACGTTTTAAGTTATGCGACTTAACTCGCTTCTGGCACTTAATCGGTTTATGTGGAAAGTTACGTATCTTTTGTGAAGAGGGAGGAGGGGTCAAACTGAATGTCTACATGGTGTAACATGGAGGGGGAGGGTAAAAATGTAAGAAAAAACGTTATAAGGTTTGTGGACAACCCCTTAGTGCTTAAGGCTTCTAAGGGTCTTAATCCGAACGTGTATGTAGTATAAAATATGGTCTTCAGTGATATGGAAAACGTACTTAACTTACTTTCACTTATACTTAAAATACCACTTAACACATTTGTGCGCTAGGCCATCGATATATAGTCTGAAAAAGTTTGTAATGATAAAGCTTCTACATCCTGCCAATAGTGACATATCCAATGGACTTCCTGTTATTACACTATGAAACAAATCACACTGAACTAGTACGGAAGTAGGTACTGTAAGAAGGGAAATGACCTATATAATATTAAGGTTAAGTAATACTGTACATAAAAAAACAAATGTGGCCCGCACTAAACTAGTCAGTTAACCCAAGAGAAAAATGGAAATTATTTCATAAATTGCGAATTTAGTTAGGCCAGTGGTCTACAAATACTCGTATTATTAAAAATTATCGGTACATCGATTCTACACTGGCATTTTGCCGCGAATACTTGTGCTTGTAACGCATTTTATACATTTATTACAACACATCACATTTTTTTTTAAATTTAATACGTTTACAATACATGATGAAAATAACAGTAAAGAACGGGATTAAAATGCAACTAACACAAAAAACAGAAAAAAATATATTATTTCACAAGTTTTCCGAATGAGATTTTTATATTTCATTATTTTTAAGGAATTCATATAACAAAATCACTTCGATCAAAATCAATTCCTCATCAATCAATCGATTCATGTAGCTCTTATGTCAATTGAATTTTATACCGGTAAAATTGCAAATATTTTTTGATAATTTTTAACAAACATGATGGAGATATTCCCAATTCTTGTGCACGGCGTCGATGAGAGGTGCACGTACTGTTATATCCCTAATCCAGAGATACAACATTAAATGTTATGTTTCCAGTTGCGACGCCAATACTGCTACAATCACATCTCTGACGTCGATAAAGCTATGATCGTAGATTGACAATTAATTAAAAGGAGCTTTTAATATTGCCGCAGGATACATTGAAAATCACCAATACGCAAGTTAACTGTCGACTTACCTATGAAGGCGACAACAATATGTACTCGTATAATGACTGAAAACAATTTGTTGGTTGGATTCGAGCACAGTACTATGTACATAGCAGTATGTATTTGTTACGGGGAATCAAGTTTTGCCATTAGAAAAATACATAAAAATGCTGTTGTAACGAATTCCGAACAGTGAACAATGTTCAACTATTTATTATTTTTAGCTACAATCAGATAAAAGCTTATACTAATTCAAGGAAAAAACTATTTGCGAGTAATGTAGCGTGAGTAGTGATTATATTCGGTACTTCTTTTATTTATTTTTTACTAATAATATTCCAGGACCTTTTTATACGTTTGTAGATTTTTTCCTTTATTCGAAAAAATATTAGCTTAGCAATAATTGTGTATTTTACGTCCCACGAATTTCGCTGTTACGGGATGTAATCTGTACATAAATAACTGCTTATTTATATTTCATATTTGTTTTTTGTTTCATACATTTACCATAATATATTTTTGTTATTTCGATTGTTTTTTTTTTATAAAAATTATATGAATAACTTTGCTATTTCGCAAATACGGTCATTCTTCTGTATCGACGTATTTAGATGCATAAAGTATGCTTTGAATATTATCTGTATTAGTATGAAGTATTTTCTACGTCAACTCAATCTGATCCTTTTCATGAATATACATATGTACTTACCTAGGTACTATGCGAACTTGCTTCAATGCACCCTAAAACAAATTGTGCATTTTTAACACACTAAACCCCCGTTTTACCTTTCCCGTTTCATTATTTTAAAGCAGCAAATATTGCAAATTGGAATGTATTTTAATCATACTCATGTATACGTTCTCCATACCGTGAAAATTTAATGCAGTTATGTGCCATAAATTCAGTTTAGTATAATCATTGATTAGTTCAAGATAGATAGATTCGCCTTCATGTGTACTCAGAAAACTGAGTAATTAATTGATCAGATATTCATTAGATTACCTTACCTGTAATATTGTTAAATATAATTTTGTTTTACCCTGGTAATATATTAAGATTGCGATTGTTTTCTGATACACAAAATACTGCAAAAGTGAAATAATGCTATTCGTATAAAGGTTGTTAAGAAGATGAATCTTTGTTATTCGAGAGTAAACTGTACTAAATGCCTATTTACGCGAATCCCCGCTCTTAAAACGAGGACAGAAATCATTTAGTAAATACAATAGATTCTGTTGTTGCCCATAAGTTAACTCCAGAATAATGAATCAAATATTTTCTTACTTCACGTTCAATAATTATATAAATATTCAAATATTTCGATAAGAAAAATGACAGACAGTTGTTAATTTGTTTTTAGATTTTTTTGAACTCTGAAAAGAAATATTTTTATATCAAGAACTTAATACAGGGATTCTTATTTTTTGCCGTCCTCGTTAGGCTAGCTGGTAGCGCGTACGCCTATCATGCGAGGATACCGGGTTCAAGCCCGGGCTGGTTGTAAAAAATTCTAAAATGTTCATTCATTTGTATTGTAGCCAGGACATGAACCCGAAACGGTTGAGCTAGTAATTGACAATTATTACTCGTAAAAAAAATTGTCAAAACAATCTTCGCATTGTGAAGTTATATGCTTTGTTTCGGAGCGGATATGGTTAAAAGAAACAAGTTATTTTTAATAAATTTTCAAATGAATAATTAGTGCTTAGTTTACCGATTAAATCACGTGACTTATCTGGTTTTAAATGTATAAATAAGACGCGTGTTTTTTTAAATTATATATAGCTAAATATTGTTGAAGAAATCGAAATTTCGGGATTATAATGTGACCGTAATACCTATAGTTGGATGGATGTGAAACTTAGAGCTTGGCGGAGAAAGAGGAAAAAACCATGCAGATATTCGAAAATAAAATATTCCGAAGAATCGCATCCGTGAGCTCCGCGAGCAATTTAACTGATTGCCTTGAGGACAAGGAAACTTAGATGGCCAGATCATGTTGTAAAGGGCTGTGAATCTAGAACTCTTAAGAAGGTGTTTGAAGGAACTCCAGGAGGTAATTGGGTCGTCGGCCGCCCTAGAATGAAATGGACAAACAAGGTATCTAGAGATGTGAAGATGTTGAGTATGGCTGGAGAGAGAAAGAGGTAGAGATAGACAGGCCTGGAAGGAGGTTTTGTAGTTGGCAATGGACCTAAATAAATCGTAATACATACTAGAGATTTAACTAACTATTTTCCTATGAAGTTGTATTTAAATATTGTAATATCGATCACACTATTAGATACTCGTACGTTTACAAGCCTTGTGATTGTCAGCAATGTTATCTACTCCGAAAAGCATTAGTGTTAATTATAATTTTATTCAGGCGCACCTTTTCAATGTTAAAATCACTTACAATAGGCAAGCAATTAAATTGGAATACATAAAACTGTTAAAAGATAAAAAAATACGATCTACAAGCAACGTTCCTCTTAATTTTTTTCACTGTGTGTGCGGCCCATCAACTTATATGTGCGAGGAAAAAAAGATGCGATTTCGCAGATATGCATAGATAAAATTAACTAGTCAACATAATGTACCACGAAATCATAAATAACATAAATCATGATATCTTTATTCGAAGTACGTAACATAATACGAGTAAGCATATATTGTTTCCATGTTCCGCACACATCGCAAAGAAAGGAACCTGAGAACCCATCGTAAAATATTTTTAAAAAATATATAATTTTGCAGAAGAAAAATATGGTTACGAGTTCCTTTCTTTGAGATGTGTGCGAAATATAGAAACATGTGTGCGGATAATTATTAACATTGGCCGTACACGCCCACACCTTAGAGGGAACATTGTCTACAAGTAGGGTTGCCAACCGTCCAGTAATGGCCCGGATTGTCCAAGAATTGAAATTGCTGTCCAGAATTTCAGTTCGAATGTTAAAATTTCCTCGGAATACTAAGTATGTTATGTTGAGTGGTTTCTCAGTGGAGAATATTGTGAAATTACGTATATTTCAGTTTTGGGAAATATTTCAGAAAACAGTTGACAACCCTATCTACAAACCGTGTTTTCTACGTGCATTTATACATAATTATTCAAATGTCAATATCTAGTAAAGTAATGTCTTAGTATATAACCAAGAAATTCACCGTCCCACGTAAGCCCATAAGGGAGACAGTATCATAAACTTATTTGCTACGCAAGAAAATGACAAATGTAAAAATACATAAGGAACTACTTGTATTTTATCTATGTATTAAGTTTTGATGAGTTTTTATTGTGTGAAATAAATGCTGAGGTAGTTAACTAATCATATTCTCTACTGTCAACCATCGTTCCCTCTAAAGTGTGCGCGTTTTTGCGCACTTTTTACAAATTGTCCGCACACATGTTTCTATATTTCGCACACATCTCAAAG
>JAPMAG010003180.1:0-10467 GCA_036584685.1 Rhyacophila sp. Rhy_31_5
ACAGTATAAAAACTATTTCAACATACTTTTACGAGTAATAATTTTCAGTTATTAACTCAACCAATTTATTCCATATACTGGTTTCAATTACATGTGAAAAAACCTGTGCAATTTTCATCAGCTGTGGGATTCAAACCTTAAACCCTCAGCTCGTGAGACGGATGCACTGTCCACTTACATACGAAAGCGATTTGTTATAATAAGAGATAACGAATATGTGCAACTTTTTCCAGCATCGGATTTTAAGCTCTTCGCTTTAGGCAAGACATTTCAATATCTAATACGTCCAAATTTCAAAATTAACATTTCATATCATAAAGATTTAAGCCATTCATCTAATTTTTTGAATATTTGCTTATCGTTTAATGCTTAGTATTGTCAAAAAAAGATACGTATTCTATCATTTATAATGTAAAAAAAACAAATGTGATAAATTTCAAACTAGTTTTTTGTATAAATATTTGAAAATTTTACGTGACCTAAAGAACGTTTGCTTTCATCTAGTTTTTTTATTTTATTAAAAAAACGTTTTGAATTTACATAGCACGCTTCATTTAATCGTTAATTAAATTCAATTAAATCGTAAAAGAAAGGTTTAATACTACCTAAAAGGTTTTATTTCCACCGTCACTCCGTTACGGTGTAGAGTGGCGTATACGGTGTCAACGTGAAAAAGCACATTTGACTGTCTTCTACAACTGTGGCCCCTTGCAATAAAATATATAGCATACTAAAACTACGAAACATTTATGGGAACCACCAAATATAGTACCGAAGAGTGATGCAGTAAAATTATACAAGAAAGCGAGTGTAATCCTTACCTATACGATACCTATAGAAGTCTGTTTGTGTTTTTCTTATTGCTTTATTACTGGCTGAAAGTAAACCAAAGGGTAGGAAAATACTACCGTCTTTGGCAGAAAATGTGTTTATACCTCATAAATTCATACATATTTTGTATAAATAATATATGAATATATTAATATGCATATTTCTTATCCAAAAAATAAATCATTTTGACGCCTTGATGATACAACTGTTCATAAAGCTTTTTGTTCAATTGAGTATTTATTTAACTTACTTGAATCTGGCAATACGATCCATAAAGTCCATGGCCAACTGTAAAATTTTCCTCCACACTTCTTTGTCTCTAACTTTACCTTTCCAATCACTTACACTTAACAGTTTTGCATTTTAGTTACGTTGTTTGCCCGTCTCGTTCTAAGGTGGCCGACGGGCCGAGTGCCTAAAAGAGTTCTTTCAAACATCTTTTTGTAAGTTTTAGATTCATTGCACCTCACAATATGACTTGTCAATCGCCTCCTCGTTAGCCTAGTGGATAGTGCGTCTACATAGTAAGTGTGGGTCGTGAATTTAAGTACCGCAGCTGGTTATATTTTTTTAAATTGTTTATTCATGCGTATTGTAGTCAAGACGTGAATCCAAAATTGTTGAGGTAGAAATTAACAATTATTACTCGTAAAAAACTTTTCAGAAAATCTTTGCATCACGAAGATTTTATATGCTCCTTTTCAAATCGTGTATGGAATTTAAAAAAAATATGTAGCAACTTTGTATTATTGCATTTTCTATTTAAACGTGAAGAAAATATAGGTGTTATACAGTTAATTTGACTTAAATGTTATCTTATTTCAATATTGGATAGTATTGCGCATTCATGAGTAAAATAAAAATTTGGCGTTATATGCATATGTTCTTTGTAACGTAAAGTTAAAATAATAATTATAATTATAAACTTAAAAAATATGTTTATTTAAAAAAATATCTAGTCTTATAGCTTAAAGAAACACGTGATATCATTGACACATATATTGATCACATTATCGCATAAAATAGTCCGTATATAACAATTTTACAGTATTCCAACTCATTCGGCTTTATGGCTAACTGTGTAACTTAACTCCTGATTTCATTGTTTTCAGTAACTGAAAATAACTATTATTTTCTTTTAGTTTCACTCAATTTTTTGGATCTCTCATTATGGTTTCCCCTCCATCTTTTTCTAGAACATCTTGAGTGCTAGAATGCCAATGGATTTTTTTTTTAATATTTTTAATTCATCGCATTTAACAGCTTGATCTATTTCAGTGTACCTTCTCGACACCAATACGTAAACTATAGTACTGCTCATCATGTGTACAACCCAAAACGCATACATGCTCGTACACAATCTTTCTATTTACTGATATAAGTCTTCGGAGTATCTTATTTTATAATACTTACCTATCTTTTTTAATATCTCTTTCAAGCTCCAAATTTCACATGCTAACATTACCTATAATTATACTATTATTATTTTCTATAAATAAAGAGTTGAAATCTCTTTTTAACGTAAAAAACATATTATTTCGTTTTTTTAATCGCTAATGTTATATTAAATTGAGTTAAGCTTGAAAAAGAAAAACCAAAACTTAAACCCTCAAAAGCATCAACCTAACCAAAAATAAATAGATATTCTAATGAAAAATGGTAATTTTATATATACATGCATTAAGTTTTATCATTTAATACAGTAAATTCAATAAATTGATATCACTTTATATTATAATAACATTAGTACTGTATACCATCCATCATCATTATATATTTCCATATTTGAAATACACAAAAGGTTTCCTAGAATTTTTCATAATGCAAATGGCAGAAAATGTCATTCTTAGTTTCAGTCAAATTACGGACTGTCGACTGTTTCGATAGAATTACTTTATGCATTTTTATTCTGCAAATTGTTTCCGTTTTACTACACAGTCAAGACGGCTGTATATCTTGATGCATTTTACAAAACATCGTATGCTGATTATTAATTTTGAAAAGAAAATATATTATGAATATAAATGGAAATATATATTTGTTTGTCATTTGTTGAATAGTATTTTTTCGTTACATAAGGTTTTGATCACATGATTTCTTCTGCTTCAATACTTTGTTATTTTTTTTTATTAATCAACAAATATTTGTATATACGAGTAAGTTTTACAAAAAAGATGAAATGCAAAAAAAAAAATGAAAAAACGAGAATTTTACAAATAATGTGATCTAGAAAACAAAAATAGTCAAATACAGGGCTGAAATGCGGTGATGATATATGACATACGTGTTTGATTTTTTCTAACTTACAATACGTAGCACCGTCTGCAGTTTATCTGAACTATTTTCCACTTGCCTTTTTCATTAGAAATTTATGAGATGGGGGAAACAAAGGACACATAATATGGCATTGATTCGGAATTTTTGATTATTTTAGATTATTTACCTGTTGTTCGTCATAAAGAGATTTATCACCACTCCACATTGTTACAGCGCAGTTTCATCAAGACATAAGTTATGTACGAGTAGTATACAATTAAAAAAAACCCCGGTCAATTAATAAAGTGAAAACAAAACCTTAATTGGATAACATTAATAGGAAAAGACTATGAAATTCTGTTTTAATTAGAATGATTTATTGATATTATTTAATGTACCTCTGCGAGAGAATGGTTTATTACATTCAACTGTAACCCTCACGATACAAATTTTACAGGAAACACAAGAAACGTGTTTTAATGATTTTAATTAAAGTCACAGTAATACAAAATTTAAGTACATGATGACTAATAAATCGGTGTTTTATTTTGCAGGCCTAATAATTAAACAAGTTATTTAAGAAAAAATCACTAAAATTGACGTTTAATGCATTTTTCTTTTCCCTAAAACTTTGTTTTATCGTTGTTTTTCCAGAATCTAAGGCTGAATTTCGATAATAATTTGGCGTTTTAGACTTAATTCCTTTTGAAAAAACGTGTAGTTAGTTGTGTACAATGTGATTCTGAAATAAAAGCACTTTAATAAAAAAATAGATTAACGCCCTTTACCTAAACAGGGTCGATATATTTACCTATGAAATGTAAAACAACTTGCATTGTGCATTAACATATGATTTTTCGCGGTTTTACTATAAAGTTTTGAGCTTTAATTCATATTAGTATTAAAGTGTGAATTAGTGCTGATAATTTTAATTAGTTTGATATAACAAAATTTAACCTAAACGTAACGTGTAAAAAACATTTTCCGATTTATTCACATATTTTGGACGAAAAACTATTTAGTTTTTGCTAACGGTATTCCCCGTAAATCGACAGCCTCGTCAAAGTTTTACCTATCCCGCTTGCAGTCTGTCATTGCCGTCATCAGCGTAAGCTTTAACTGAAACTATTCTGGATACTTTTCTAAAGGCTGACTTGTAAAAGCAGAGTGATAATGTATGATTAAAACAAAAACAATTATAATTGCTAATTAAGTAGTAGTCGCTTTTGTAGGTTAGTGGAGTGTTTATCCTATTTACGATTTTGGGATCGGAGGTACGAATTCATTGGCTGGCTAGAATTACACAGATTTGTTTAAATATAAATTTGAAATCAGTACATAGACAATTATTATACTCGTAAAATAATCTATGAAAGCAATTTTCAATCTGTCAAAATTCTTATCCGTTTCGAAGCGAAAATGATTAAAGAGAATAAAAGATTAAAATATATTCATCACTGTGTGATGAATATTTTTTAAAGAATTTAATATTATATTTATTCATTAAGTGACCATTAAATGTTTTTTTAAGTACTATTATTTAGAAATTTCGGAAATAACCGATCTTTAATTCCATTCCCAAAGAGAATACAATTAAGTGCTGTGTGAGGCAGTTGGGCAGTCTGGTAACATACTAAAAATATATGCACTTGGTATTTATACCCTATCTAAGCTAAGGCAGTGGATTATTAAAAAAGTTAACATAATACCCTGCAATATACATGAGCTGTACAAAACTTCAGAGATCGTCTTCAACAGTGTGTTGCTACTAACGGCTGCCATATTGAAAACATTATTAATATTAAAGGTTATATTGACTGCTAATTTTGAAAATAAAAACATTTTATAAGGAATCAACCCACATTAATTTTTTATAACTCCTCAAAATTCTTTAATTGGTTCTGCCGCACCCAGTATTATGCAAATATTTTATTAGGAAAATATTCACTTTAAAAACCGAAAAAATAATAAATAATATTTACAATGTCGATCGTGTTTAGGTAAAAAGGAGCAACTTTCACAAAACAAATAGTAGAAGAGGCACAAAAAACCTGCCTTAATGATTTTTAGTGAAAGGTACATTAACACATACTTGAATTGCATAATGACCAGTAAATTAATTTTTCATTTTCCTGGTCTAATAATCAAGGGAGCTTTTTAAGAAAAAAATATTAAAATTGACGTTTAATGATTTTTTACCTTCCATACAAACTTTTGAAAATCTAAAGCTGAATTTCGAATAATTTGACATTTTTGGCTTATTTTCTTTTGACAGAACGTGTTCCTCTGTGTACATAATGATTCTTAACTTAAAGCAATAACAGCACTTTTCAAAAAACTAAGGGTTAAGCCATATTCCCCAAACAAGGTCGATATGTAATATTGTGTAGTATTGGTATTAACAATTAACTAACTAAGCGATCAAATTAACTTTCAAAATTTTCTCATAAACATAAAATGCCAAATTAAAACAAATACATACAGAATCAGTCTTCTTCTTTTGGTATGACTATTATTTTCATGCGCAAAGGCCCGTCCGCGCATTGCCGTTAAGCAAAAGGAACAAGTTCCAGCATTTGTTCGGGAAATGTTCGGGAAGTAATTAATAACGTCAACGGGAATTGCACGCTCCGAGAAAACTTTAAACTTTAGTCTGTATGTATTACTTATTATTATATTGTATGTCTTTCTCACTTTATCTTGCTCTGAATGCACTGTGAAAGGTGGAGGAATACAATATGTTATGCAGTTATTTTCTTCTAAGTCTATCTTGACAGTGTAAAGGGAGCTTTATTATGATTTATTTATTATATAATTATGTAAAAAAAAAAGTGAAAGGTAAATTATTTTAATATTTTTACTAAAAAGTACAGTGCATTGTATGAAGTCATTAACATTTTGGGTATTTTAATTTTAAAGTGAGTCATATTCATAACCAATCCGTTCATCAAAAACATAGTATTTTTATGCCCATGTTAAATAAACGCTTATTACACTGTTTAATATTCTTTATAATCACTGAATTTAACAAATTAACTTTAACATTCGTATAAGTATCAATCAATAATATTATTATTCTTTTAAACAATTTCCGCTCTGAAACGAAGCATATGGATCCCCACAATGTGAAAATTGTTTTGACAATTATCTTTTTACGAGTAATAATCGTCAATTATTAACTCAACCATTTCGGATTCGTGTCTTGGCTACAATACAAATGAATAAGCATTTATAAAATTTGCGACCGACACGGGCTTCGAACTCATGACCCTCGGCTTGTGAGTCGTATACCACTATCCAATTACCCACGAGGGTGACTTCACGTTATTCATTTTTCATAATTTAAAAAAAAAATGTTTATAGCACTTATTTGATTTAAGGAATCTGTGTAAAGCTTTAGAATATTTTTCAGACAGTATTTTTCTCCAATAAAAAATGGTTATTTGAAGCGGTAGTTACAAAAAGCGATATAAACACATATTGTAGAAATCAAAAGAAAAAATACGTTCACGTTTAACACACGGTTAAACACGGTGAGTGAAAATGTTATATTCCAAAACCCAACATACACTTATGAAAAAGAAAAAAAGTGAAATATTCATGTATTGAAATATTTCAAATCTGGTTGATTTTGCGCGCATTTAATTAATATTGATTTCATTATAAAGTTTATCACCTAATAAACGTCGTTATGTTATTTAATTTTAAACATACAATATGATGAAAATATTTTTTTTAATAAAACAAAATTTGACCTCAAAAGATAAAAACAATCATATAATATTACTATTTAAATAATGTATGCAATAAATACAACAATCAATATTTTGAAAGCTTTCAATTTATAGAATAGAAGACGATTGATTGTCAAATTCTAATTAATTATGATATTTCTCAAAATAAAACCGCCTGTAGATATTTTCTCTATGCAATGCTTATAAATTCTCAATGAATTTGCTTTGCGTCAAGTTAAAAGCAGTCAAAATGACGTGCGATGAATTTCGATGAAGATTAATTGCTCATTTCCATAGAATTCTATCGTTCAAATCAATTTATATAATTAAATATACAGTTTTTCAAAAATCTCATAATCAAAGTTGGCATATGAAATCTTTTTCGAATAATCTGATGATAAATTAATGTATTATTTTTATACTGTAACAAAAATGCATTTCAATTTACTACTCAATGAATGGCTTGTTCTAATAATTGTAAAATATTATATTTAAAAAAATGCTTTTTAGATAATATTAGTTTTAATTCCAGAAGTAGATAAAAACAAACTATTTAAAAAATACATAATGAACTCTACACACAATATTTTCATTAAATTAATGTACATGAACGATGATTTTGTTGACAGTGACAATACTCCTGAAACTGTGATACTCTGTGAAACTACTGTTACTACCCCTGAGCAAGGGTCGAACATATTGAATGTCATATGTTTTTTAATATGAGAATTCTAAAAACACAGAATTTCTTTTAACAAATAAATTAACTCGAAGAAAAGTTATTTGTGGCATGTACTAAATATTATGACGAATAATGATTTATATAATGGCCTGCCCCAATAATGGTATAGAGCAAGCCTTCCTAAACTATGAGCCGCGACCCCAAACGGGGTCGTATAGCAAAATTTTGGGGTTGCGAGAGATTTTTATAACTATAATAAATACAATTTTACAACTTTTTTTGCAATTTTTAATTTAAGATTTTTGTATGTTTCTAAACGAATTCTAAAAATAAATATTTTCATAGCTATATGTATATTGTTACTTAATAAATAAATCATCAAAAAATATTTATCGTTATTTTATATTTATATGGGGTCGCCAAAAAACTCGCAATCATAAATGGGGTCGTGAATGAAAATACTTTAAGAAGCTCTGGTATAGAGGTATAATTACAAATCAAAAATGGTTTTCTTATATGCAAAATTTGAGCTTGAAACATAAAAAAATCGTTTGTCAATAATATTGAAATGTGCTTATATGGTGTGTTTTTACTAGACGCTTCATATCAACCGTGTTTAGGTAAAACGGAGTAACCCTCACAGAACAGGAGACACAAAAATCGTGTTTTAATGATTTAGTCAAAATCACTTTAACACAAACTTGAAGTGCATGATGACTAATAAGTTGGTGTTTCATTTCCCTGATTTCAAATTAAGAAAAAGAAAAATCATTAAAATTTACGTTTAATGCTTTTTTTCTTTTCATACAAACTTAGTAGATTGATCTACTTTCAAAATCTAAAGCTGAGTTTCAATAATAATTCGGCATTTTTGGCTTAATTCCTTTTGACAGAACATGTATTTTGTTTTGTAAACTGTGAGTATCAAATAAAAGCACTTTTCAAAAACTGAGGGTTACGCCCTCTCGGTCGATATATATGAATATATATGAATAATCAATTAAATATTCATTCAATAAAGGTTATGAATGAGATTCCATCATCATAATTATATACATTACTACTACTCTATCCAACTGAAAAAAATATCATAATCATTAAAATTAATTTAGACTCCTAAAATGAAAATGTAATTATGATGACGGAATCTCATTCATAACCTTTATCGAATGAATATTTTATTAATCTACCAGAAAGATTAATAAAATTTAAAATTACGTATATGAAATGTATTAAACTGATGATAGACTCATTGATAAGACTTTAAAAATAATGATTTACTAGGAATTTTTTGACTATATTGTCAAAGTGTTATCTTATTAAAAACCAATAGATATATAATACAAACATGAAGCAACAAACAAAAGGATCCTTTACTAAACTCTTCCTTTTAGCACACTGTGCATGGTGGTACCGTCCCGTGCGACTCCGCTACGGCCAGGTTTGAAAACATGTGGGAATAAAAAAAAACATTGCTGTTTCGAAGGTTCAGGCAGGCGACCGCGTATAATCGCGGTTGTGAGTACTCGCGGGCCAGTGAAATGCCAAATGTATTTCATATCTTTCCAAATGAATCTATAAAGAATACATTAGACAACGGTTAATAAATCTTATTGAGTGCATACATATTTAAAAAATCGTAAAACGTATCATTTATATTGTTCTACATTTATTAACATTTCAAGAACAAATTAAATCGCTGTTTACCTTTATATCGATCGCCACAGTGTATTCTCCAAATAATTGTCAGCTTTTTCATAAGTTATTGTTTAAAAATGACAACATCAAACATTATCATTACTATAAAGTACGTATTTAGCATTTTAAGAAATAAAAGAAAGTTTCTGAGAAAGATTAGTCACAGAGTACTTACACTTTACGACAATCATTTACCTTTGCATTTTTATGAGTAAACGTGCAATAAACACTCTTCTTCGGGAAAAGTTGTACCAATGCACGAGTCCTTGTGCATTTTTATAAAGCTTTGTCACACGACACTTATTATTTTCATTTGATATGCAAGAACAAGAGAACACTGCGCTGAAGTTTTTGCTTTAGCTTTAATTAAAATCATAAAATGTACGTATAAGTTACCTAAAAATTAATTAAAAAACATATTTTCTAAGATGGAAAGTACTTTTATTGTTGCGACAAAGATATTTTATATACTTAAAAAATATATTTACATCAGTTTCTATTAATTATAGTAAAAACATGAATCCTTATTAATTATATGAGAAAATCAACTAAATAATGTTTTAAATAATTAAAATAACAGTAAAGTAAATTAGTTTGGTAAGTATTTCTTATTTTTTGAACGAAAAACTACATATGTTTTATAACTATATATTTTTGTTAAATTAACAAACTCGAATGTAAACTTGATAATATATTAAAGTAATCTTTGTAGATTACTTTAATATATTATCAAGTTTACATTGTTGTCTAAACTATGTTCAGTAGAGTTTGAGCATGTAAGTAATCAAAGCTTTGAAAAAAGGTGTTTCTAAAAAGTACTTTTATTAAAATTTTTAAATTTTTCACGTTTACGAAACTTACAAAGTAAAACCATTAAAATGATAACATATAATAAACGCAGATATATACCTGATATTTCTGTTTGATCATCTACGATGGATAAAATGATATATCGCCTGGTTATTAGTCTAGTTGTCTCGTTAGTTAATCAAAAAATAATAATAATACATTCATTTGTATTTATGACCAGGACCGAACAGTTGAACTAATGATTTTTTTTTTTTTTTAAACATTGACATTGTAAAGGTTTTATTTACTCCTGAATATATATCGTAAAAAATATCTATCTATAGATTTATGTCATATCATTTTCAATTTTATATTTATTTAAAACTTTATAAATTTAAGGTTTCAAAATATATAAGCCATATAATGATATGATATAATTATTTATAATGAGATTAAAAAAAAATAATGCGCTTATTG
>JAPMAG010003183.1:0-10465 GCA_036584685.1 Rhyacophila sp. Rhy_31_5
GGATCCCCGCATGATAGGCGTGCGCGCTACCAACTAGTCCAATGGGGACGACAACGTAAACATTACGAATAAAAAAGTTGAAGAAGCATTTAAAAAATCCCTTATGCTCTTCCTTGAATAATTATGAATATTCTAAAGAAACAAAACGTTGCCTTATAAACATAAACACATAAAATGGCAAATAAATCTTTTGTATTGACTTCATATTTTTCACAGGAGTGCCCGTTTGATACAAAACACATAGATGACAGATAAATTAGTACCATGGTTTCAAAAGTGTTCTTTTCATAATAAAATGGAAGCTGAAACGTTAGATAATTATATGAACACTCAAGAACCAGTTTTGATTACATTGAAAAAAATCCAATTTGCAAAAGTAACTCGCTCCCAGGTTTTGTGTGCGAAAAGATAAGCTCACAAATCAAAGGGTTTGACCTTGAAACATAAAAAAATCGTTTGCCAAAAATATTGAAATGTGCTTATATCGCTTTTTTATATAACTAAACGCTTCATATATTAGTTTGTTATAATCTTTCGCATTTGAGTACGTGTTTATTGATTACACGAAATGAAAAATATATAAAAGGGTGTGCTTTTAACTTACATGAAATATCCTTGATCACGTTGAGTTTGCAAGTTTTAAGCTCGAATAAAGACAGGGTATGGACGATAATTCTTTTTACGAGTAAATGTGTGCTTGCGTTTATGGTGTGTAGTTGACCACTTATTTATATTTTAATGCAGTCAGTGGTGTACCAGTGAGGTTTCATATTAATACCATAAACATAATTATAATATTAAACAACGCTTCGTGTTTTAAAATATTTATTTTTTCGAAAATGATATACATATTGATGGTGCAGAGAATAACGAAACATTTATATCGGTCGAAATTGTAATAATTAATTATTCAATAGAAGAAATCTAGATAATTAAAATATCATATTCATGAAAATGCATTTCAATGCGAAACTGTAACGTTCGTTGTTTTACGTACAGTAGTCAAACTTGTATACCGTGCCTTCAAAAAAAGTTTTACGCCGACAAAACTCTTAAAACTACATTAACCTATCCTGAAGTATGGACGCGTATATAAGTCCGCTCAAAATTCACTTTGAAGAAGTATAGACGTATACGTACGTGGAGCACCAAGCAATAAAATACTCGTATATATTATTTATGCATCAAATAAACATACATATAATAACATTCAAAATTTAAAGCTAGATTAACGAAAGAACTTTCTCATTATTGTGCAATTGTTGTTGAAAAAACTCACTCCTGGAGAGGTAAATATAAA
This sequence comes from Rhyacophila sp. Rhy_31_5, assembly GCA_036584685.1. Taxonomy (NCBI): domain Eukaryota; kingdom Metazoa; phylum Arthropoda; class Insecta; order Trichoptera; family Rhyacophilidae; genus Rhyacophila; species Rhyacophila sp. Rhy_31_5. The sequence goes on from JAPMAG010003183.1 coordinate 1,301, forward strand.
AAAACAGCATTTTTTTCGAATAACCGAAATACATGACACTAAAATTTTATCGTAATATGTAATATGTGCGTCATTTTTGTGATCAACAAATCAATATCGCGTTATTTGCCTATAGCAATCCCGTGTCCTGAGTCATGTTGCAGTAATGTTTTTTTTTCCATTATAACTAATTATATTTACTGTCAGTTTTTAGTGAAAAACCAAAATATAGAAGTTGTTACACAGTTTAACGCTTATTTACAAAAAGATATACTGGCCAGCCTAGCCCGTTGCGGTACTTTCAATTATTTATTGCAAATGTCGTAATTTATGAAAACGTTCTTGATTTTTTAAACAATTATATGTATATTTTTTTTAAATATTAATATGTAAGACTCTGTTATTATTTCAATATGCTGACTTGTCTGTGCGAAGTAGCAATTCTAGTAGTGGTAACTCTCCAATCAATTCAAATAATTATTGTGCGCCCCTGAGTCAGCTACCGATGAACGGATAAGGTGTAAAATGAATATAATGGCGCCATTTTTATGCATTCGCCTGCATTATGCAACTTTAAGACCTTATCAATTGATATTTACGATGGCGCACTTTAACTTATGAGTGTAGGTATAAAAGACGCATGCGTCGTATATTATTTATATTGTAACACTTGAAGTGCTTAATTTATTTTAGTAAATATTATTTATTCCTAGTCATTGCCATGGCTTTCTAATTTCAGTTTGATCACTAATTTTAAATAACATTGTCTTGACAGTTTTTTAATGAATATTTCATAACGCCCATGATTAGATAAAAAGGGGTAACCCCCACAGAACAAATTTTACACAAGGCATAAAAATGTGTAACATTAACACAAACTTGAAGTGCATGATGACCAATAAATTGATGTTTCATTTTCCTGATCGGATAATTAATAAAGTTATTAGAGAAAAATCATTAAAATTGACGCTTAATGCTTTTTTCCTTTTCATATAAACTTGGTAGATCGTTATTTTTTGAAAGTCTAAAACTGAATTTCGATAATAATTTGGCAGTTTTGCTTTAATTCCTTTTGACAGAATGTGTATTTAGTTGTTGTGTACATTGTGATTTTCAGATAAAAGCACTTTTCAAAAAACTGAGGGTTTACCTAAACAGGGTCGGTATAATGTATAGAATAAAATCTATTTAATAAAAAACACTAATCTAAGAAAAATCTTGTTAATAAATATGTGTCTCTCTCAGCGTGCATTGTAATATTTTGCACTTTTTGTTGTACTCAAATATTTATGTAAAAAATGTGAATGTGCCTTTTTCTATATGACAATAAATAAATTTATATTGTCGAATGAGTGGTATAGTTTCTATATACTATAAGCCCATTATTTAAAAAAAATATGTACACATTATGTTTTATTTTAACGCCTACTTTCCATAAATTTAAATGTCTGTTTGTTCCAAACGACCGTTAAATTGTAAAGTCTATCTGTTTGGAACTTATAGACATTCAATTTTTACGGGTGGTAATCGTTAGAATAAAACCTAATTCTTACGTCATTTGTTTTTAATAATGGACTTATCGTATATAGGAATTATACGACTCAAATTTTGTACACACGTATATTTTTGCTATATTTATGTTGTTAATTTCGATAAATTCTTAAAAAAAATATTTGAAATGGCTTCAGTAAGTACTCTGCTTCTTGGTGCCGTATAGAAAAAATTGAATGTGAACGACTTGCGAGAGAGAACTAAAGGAAAAGAAACTAGAAGGAGATTCTGCAGTTGGTCATGAGTTAGAAAGATCGTTTTGTCATATCGTCATCTAAATCATTGATAATAATTAGTGTAATGAGTCGCATCGCATTCGACTCACGACCTGAGGGTCTTGGTTTAATTCCTGTAGCTAGAAAAAAATGCACAAGTTTTTTTTTGTGTGCATTTGAAACCAAAACATAGACCAAATTGATTGAGCTAATAACTAACAATTATTACTCGTATAGAAAAGCTGTCAAAACAATTTTCAACTTGTGGAAATCTATATGTTTTGTTTCAAAGCGTATAGCGTTCAAAGTTGTATTTTTGTAACAATATACTTTCTACGAGAATGTTGATTTTAGTTGTTTGCTGATATATTGGTTAAATGCTTAACTTGAATACTTACAATGAAGTGATGCATTACGTTATTTTAATAATAGGCTTTTATTTTATCATCCCATCACAGTTTCGTTGTAACTGATATTCCAACAAAGCCTCATTATTATCAGTGCCAACAAACCGGGTACCGTGCGATGCGTCCTAGATTCCACAGGTCCTCCTATTCAAAGCCAGTACCGTTAACAAAGCCACCCCCAGAAAGCTCTGTCTAGATATCGATACCGTGGCGCGGAAACAATGCGAGACTATCTCCTCGACCGCATTTTCCGTCTACCCCGAGGGCTGCCGGTTATATGTAATGGACACATCCCTCTAAAAAGGTCCCTTTACAAATACCCTAGTGCAGCGTTTCTCATTTATTGATCAATGGACAAGTACCAATGTAAAAAAAGTCCTAAAAAATCCTTTTATTTAATTATTATGCAATCGAAATAGTTTAAAATGACTACACTCATCAGAAATTGATTAATATGGAACAATAACTTAGTTCTGACAAAATATTGGATCATTGTTTACGTTTATTTGATTTTGAAACAAAAAAATTAACATCTCAAGAAAATAATAGAATATTCTTTTTTCTTTTAACCATATTCGCTGCAAAACAAATCATATCGACCATTTTTGGGTAAAAGGAAGTAACCCTCACAGAAAATAATTTACATGAGGTACAGAAAACGTGTTTTAATGATTTTTAGTCAAAGTTACATTAACATAAACTTGAAGTGCATGATGAGCAATAAATTAGTATTTTAGTTTCCTGATACGATAATTTAAAAACTTTTTAAAGAAAAATCATTTAAAATGAGTAACCTCAGCTTTTTGAAAAATGATTTTATTTGAAAATCACAATATACACAACTGAATACACGTTCTGTCAAAAGGAATTTATCAAAAAATGCCGAATTATTATCGTAATTTAAATTCTAAATTTGAAAAAAGAACAACCTATTAAGTTTGCATAGAAGGAAGAAAAGCGTTATATCTAAACTTTAATAATTTTCCTTCAATAACATTTTGAATTATTAACCAAGAAAACGAAACACTAATTTATTGGTCATCATGCACTTCAAGTTTACATTAAAGTAACTTTGACTAAAAATCATTGAAACACATTTTTTGCGCCTCCTGTAAAATAAATTCTATTAGGGTTACTCTCTTTTACTTAAACACGGTCGATATGTATAAATGACAAAAAGTTTTCATATAATAACCTCTCCAAGAGCGAGTTTTTCAATTATGGTTGGACAATTAGGTGAAACTTTTATCATTAAGTTTGCTTTAAATTTTTAATTGTATTAAATGTATGCAATAATATTGTTATATCATGTTTATTTGATGCATAGATAATATATACGAGTATTTTATTGCATGGCGCTTGACGTACGAGTATACATAAGTTTATACTTCTTCAAAACGAACTTTGAACGGATGCATATACGCGTACATACCCCTGGACAGATTAAAGCCTTTAATTGTTTTATTTTATAAATTACAAATCATAAAGATGATTTTTTGCGTTTATTCCAAGACAATGTTTTTGATAGTTCCCAGTGATCATAAACCCTTATTTTATAACTATTACTAATCGTACGGTTCTGTATAGAATTGCTACGTAAGAACTAATTTATATTTATCAACTGAAGAAACGAATCTTTTATTACTCATTAAGAAATTGAGGACTCAAAGTCAAACAACGCTATCTACAAAAGTGCAACTCTACAGGAAAGCGAAAAAACTTTTTATTTTCTTGGAACTCAACAAAGAAGATGTCTATTTAAAAACAGCTTATACAGTCTTTTGATAATAAACAAAGGCAACTTTACATAATTAACGTTAAACATTACAGACGATTCAGGAAAAAACTAGAAAATACCGTTGTTTGACAATTATGTAGCCGAGAACGTAAAATAATTTTATCACAAATAAAAAAACGCATTTTTGTAAATAACGTTGCTTGACATAAAACCCTTCAAATAATTTGTGCAATATATATTAGTCTACTTGTATTTTGTTGATACGTTTAAATGTAGAAAAACACTTCTAATTTCACTAAATAAAAATACATCAATGTAAAATTGATGTAGTAGAAGATACTGAAACACTATTTTACATTTACATTTGCATACACGTTAGGTTATTTATAGGAAGATTGAGAATCGCTGTCCTAGTGTAGATCCTCGTAGAGCCATAGTATAACGTAGACGCACCGAATAGGTCCCTGCGAATTACGGCGTTTTGTAATAATCTTCACATTCACACAGCGAAAGATACCGCCAGCCAATGGAATTCATTGCACCTGCCGGTTCTCTTCCCTCGTTTCTACATATTATATATACCTATATAATATTATATAAAATATATTCACGAGAATACTGAGTGGAAATATACGGACGTTTATGTAAGAGCATATGATGCAGAGGCGGAACTGACGTCAGCGATAAAGTGTTCATTACAATTGTGAAATGAATTCAATTATGTTACCTTTTATCTGTTTGTAATATATGAGTATTTTATGTTATCTCTTATTACATCACGAAACCAAATAAACTATTCCATTGATCCAATCAACGATATAATAAGGCGTCACATGTTTTACTTTAAAAATATACATACGAGTATGTAGAAAACCGTTATTACGTTGAGCTTTAAATTCAAATATTAAAATTTGTAATCATAGATTGACTAAATTATGCATCAAAGTTGTATATACTCGTAATATGTCAAATGTGAGTTAATGAGCAGTGTATTTCCAAAGTGACCTTCTACTTCAACAAATTTTTGGCAAATGTCAAAAAACTGTTTACACTGTTGACATTAGATATTTTTTGGTTATATCACCATTGCAAATTGTGCTTTACACTACAAATGGAAATAACAAAAAATATGTATTATCGATAGTATCGACGATATCGTAAACAATTTTTTGGTATTTGTCAAAAAAATATTTAAGTAGAATGAGTTCACTTTGGAAATACACCCCTCAAATAGCTTCTAATGATAAAGTTAATCCCGTGATACAATTATTATATATGTGATCATTTTTATTAGTAACTAACCACAACATTTATTTTAAATCAACAATTATTTCAGTATTTGACGTTATGCTGATTTGAAAGTACCAGGATCGCATTCGTTTGCCACTGCACAGACATATAATACCTCACCACGGTTGAGTTGTCCGTACCTCAGGTAGCAAGCAGATCCTTAGATTTCTGCTACGATCGTAGAGGCTGACACGGGTTCTACGCTTCTGGGCGCTGCGAAATGTGACAACTGACCGGCCTTTGTACGGCCGACGTATAGGAACATTCATTAAAGCACATTGCTCCGGGTCAGATGTGAAGGTAAAACATTATTTTATGTGAGGTTTATTACACAGAATGCTTTGAACTAGAATTTCACGATAGCTTTACCTGGAGATATTGTATAATGTTACACCACAAAGTGGACGGGCCGATAAGGATGAGAATTTGAAAAAAAATTGAATAAATCTAACAAACTGCGAAGTGATATAACTTAAATGAATAAAATACGTATGAAGCTTTCATTAAATGATTTGAAATCATTGTAAAGTTTGCATTGTTATTGTAGTAGAAATAAATATATATTACTGACTGTTGTCAACTTCAGTTTGATATAAATAATATATTAATGTGGAGTAAACGTAAAAAAATGAATTTCAATATTAGTACATGCAATCTTTTATCGTTTACTAGAACAAAAAAATAGTATTTTTTCAGTATTCTATGGATGGTGAAATTTTTTTGCGAGTATTGTCTATTAGATATTTTGGTGTCACGTTTAAATAATTACAAGCTATCATTTAATGACCACATCATTGCCACATGTAATGAAAGCATTGTAGATGTTAGGTTTTGTCATACGAAGTTCCAGGGTCCTTAGAGATGTTACAGTAATTAAATCTCTCTATAATTTACTTGATAGAAGTAAGCTCGAGAGCGTATCTGTTGTTTGGGCCTGCAGCGGTTAAAATATGACCTTATGGTAGATAAGGTTCAGAAAAAAATTCTGAGATTTCTTTATCTGAGGATGTATGGTTACCATCGGTGGCTTTATCCGATTGATTTTCTTTTCGGTGTGCTCAAATATTGTAGTTAAAAGGAAGGAGCAGGTATTTTAGAAGGATTTTTCACTTAGCCATGCATTTATTTCGATTAATGCGTGATATCAATGAGAACTCTGCCATTCTATCTAATATTAATATCTATGTGCCCGATAATTACTTGAGAAATCAAGAACATCAGTTTTTTCATACCGAAATGAAGAACTAATCTGCCAGTAATTTTGAATGACTACGTTCAATACAATTGTCTCAGCTATCGATATTTTTCCACATGAGTGTGTTTGAGTTTAAACTGATTCTGTTTTTGAATACATTTTAAATAATAGACTCGGTCGGTAGACTTTCTTAGATATAAATATATTTTATGTTCTTCACTTTTTCATTACTGTGTATTTTTACCTAGAATGTTAATTATTTGTTGCTTATATTAAATTTAGTACGTATACTAATATATGTTTGTATCTTCAAATTATGAATGTATTAAACTTATTATTTATATTGTCCATAATATGTAATAAAAAAAAGATCGAAATAAAACAATATATTAAGTACGTATTACATTCACATCTCAAAACATTACTGCAGAAATATGCCATATTGTTATGAGAGAAATTGTAGAAACGCTTCATGGAAACCGAAAATATTTTCCACTCGAAAAACAGATTTCTACTTTCTCGTCTATCCAGCTGAAAGTCACTACATTTAGCCGTTAAACGCATTCGTTAGCTCTTAACGAACGTTAGCCGTATGTACAGCGAGTTATATTAAGTTTATTTGTTTTCGTTAAATGGTTTAAAAGCTTCTCTTACCGTTCATGTCAGCAAGTGGTGCTTTTGTGTTTCGCAAATAGACTACAAACGCTGCGCCTAAACTTTTGCCTACTTCGTTTTCCTATAATTTATTTACAAAAGTTTTATTTTGTTTTATTTCAGACGACGTTTTACAATTAAGTATTTTGTTTCAATGATCGTTAGTTTGTTAAAGAACATAATAAAGGTTACGTTAAAATAGGTGTGAATACTTAAAGAATTGTCATAAATACGCTAGCGATAACACATGTGGTTTTTTTTTTAAATATTACACTGTGCATACCTATATAATATATGCCTGCGAGTTACGTAGTATAAAGACAAGATGTTTTTTCTTTGTTGCTTTGTAATGAAATCTTTCAATTAAAAATATTTTTTTATAAGATATAGGCTAAAAAAACATTATACTTCAATGTTCAAATGATAAAAACACACATAAGACTCTTCACAACATCAATAACTCCCAAAGAAAAAAGAATAAGGAACGTTAAAAATCACATGTTGACACATCAGCGGTGAACGGGTTTTATTGTCCGGTCATACTAAAAAAAATTAATGAATCTGAATTTCATAGAGTCTTTGAATGAGTTCTGTTATGCATCTGGTTTATAACTCGTCCACAGAGAATATGGGTAAAAATATTAAAATGTATACGCAAAATGACAATAAATATACAAAATCTATGTTGTCATATAAACTTGATAGCTTTCCACCAAGAACAATTATTAGTAATTGAAGTAATGCATTCAGTGATAAAAAATATGCCTTACAGAAGCATGAGTGACTCTTGTTAAATCGTTCATGAACTGAAATAGATTATAGCACTAAACAATAAACGAAAAATATAAATAAACATGTAATTAGTATATGGCACTCGATCTGGCGGCCGCCGCAGAATGAGATGGGTGGACAACGAAACCAGAGACGCAAAAATCTTGAGTGTGAATTACTGAAGAGAGATAACTAGAGACAGAGAGGTCTGGAGGAAGGTTATGCAATTGGCTATGAACTTGAATGGGTTGTAGCGCCAAATTATAATAATATAATAAATAGTAATCTTTATATATATTATAGTTGTATAGATACATCAACGATCATTATGCAGAAAATAATACGTGTTTCAAATTTTTAAGTAGACAGAAAATTATTTGAATCGCAAACGGTATATTCAAGATATTAATAAGCATAATAATCGTTTCTTTTAGTTATAATTTGAATTTTATTTTTTCAATAACTGCTTAGTTAAGTAAATTACTATATGAACACATATTGTATATATATACATATAATAATAATTATAATTTATAATAATATATATATGTAAATGATGAAACAGTAGCCATTGCTTTCGCAACATGCAATGCAGTGTTATTTATATTTTCACATAATTAAATGCGAAGTCAAATTATGCATGTGATGTTATAAATGCTAACTTAATTTCTCAAAGTCAAAAGCTCGGAGAAACGGCAAATAAAATTATACGATTGAATTAAATTTTTCGCGTGTGGTTTGCAAATGCATTGGAACAACTTTGTATACATATACTGTGTTTCTTTGTACTTACACATCAGGTAACAACCAACCATTGTTACAAAAACAAATGCTTTTTGAAAATATGTTTAAATCATCTTATGATAATAAGAGAAAAATATGAGTAAAAATATCTGCAACAATCTAATATTAAACTAGCAATGTATCAACATCAACTAGAAACGGTTCAATGAAGAATAGAGTCTCAATTCTCGTTCATCGTAAATTTTTGCATAAATCAGTCTCCTGGATTTTTCATAGATTATTTTAATGGGTTTCGACTGTCGACTCATTAAATTCAAAGTATCGATTTAATTTCATTAGCTTAATGCCGTTATAATATCGCTTCATATAATTTGTGATGTGAGAAGAATTGGCTATGGAAGATAGGAAGGAAGGATATGAAGAATGCATCACGGAAAACTTTTAATTGTTACAAAAAACAGTTATAGACAAGTGCAATAAATTAGGAGACAGCCAAAAATAACATTAAGAAAATGACGACACTGATATTTTGATGTTGATTCTTTTCGAAGTGAAAGCTTCTTTAGTCGAGTCTGTAACGCTGAATCGGGTTTACTCGGCTCCACTCGACATCAAGCGCGC